>JZKD02S2199140.1:0-40168 GCA_000966675.3 Picea glauca | reverse complement strand
AGTTTATATTAAAAAACATAACCCGAACACAAATTCACTAAGTTATATATACTTGAGTGTTCATCTTATATTAATCTAAATTTATGTACACATACCTATAGGTGATTCATATTCTGATTCAATTTTGGTTTCAACGTCTTCTTTGACATTATGAGACAAATCTATTTATGTTTTTTGAAAAACATCAAATTGTAATTACAATCAATTATATTATTTACAATATTTTTAATTTGAATTCTATACTTTGAATTTTGTACTTTCTCAATACAGTCCCATTGTGTGTCGTGTGCTTGATCATCATATCTGCATGCATACCTGGTTGAACTTCTTCTTGTTGAAAATATCTATTGACATTATCATCGTTTATTTCTTCAATATTTGCACATTCTTGTTTCTTTCTCTGATAAAGCTCTTTCCTTTGTTCGATTTGGCGAGTATCATCTCGAGTGCGATCATATTTTCTCTTGCGCAAACTTTTGTTTCCCATGATTTTTATAATTATCTGTAAAAGATATGTTCAACAAAAACTTCACCTTGAAAAAATGCTCGACATTTATTTTTCAACATATAAATTGTTATTCCAATAAAAACATGAACAAACATCATTTACCTTATTCAACAAAAACCAAAAAGATGATTCGAAACTTTGTTTATGTGTTCTAAAAAACCACCACGTATCGATATTGATCCTCTGATTAAGCCTATGGAACAGAGGGAAGAAATAAAGAAAGAAAATAATACAACTGTAATCAGTAATAGAAATGATTTCAAATCCCTATCGTCAAGCTTATATATTTTTGTTCATTTGATGGATTGTGTTAAATTTGTTTGGTTGAAATCCTATTTATAAAATTTGGCACGAAAAAAATCCATACGATGTGTCGTTTCATATTTTCCGACAGATGGAATTCGTTCGACAGTCTTTCGATCGAAAGAATTAGTTTTTTGACCGAAAGACTTGGAAATCGTTCAGTTTTGATGGATTCCATTAGATTTTAGTCTTTCGGCCGAAACATTATTTTTTCAGCCGAAATATTATTTTTTCAGCTGAAATATTATTTCGGCTGAAGAAAGGAAATTGCAACTGAAAACTAAAACCAGAGAAATGCCCTAAGCATAACTAAACTTCAGAGGTTGCAGACTCCTGCAAACATTGAGAATTTGGTTTCGAAAATGACACCAGCATTTCCAAAATTGAATCTACTTTCAATTCGTATAATTTGTTTTCATTTTCTTTATTTTTATCTAATTTTATTTTATTTAAAAAAAAATCACTACATAATATTTTCAGCAGACATTATGATTCGGTGAAATGAAATATTGGTATCCCAAAAAATATACAGTGAAAAAAATTGAAAAAAATATATTCATAATCCTTAAACTGTTCCTTTCAAAAGGGTATATTTAAATTTTAGTTTTAAGTAAAAATTAAGATAGATACAAGGTCTAGAAAAACATGTTTTTAAACTCCGCAACGTTTTCATCTTGGTCAACTTAAAAAAATTCTAGAAATTATAATATTCATCTGTTAAATTCAAAATAATAGTAATAATAAAATAGAGTCTCTGTAGATTGTTGCAGTACATTTTGTTTCTTAAAAACATAAGTTTAATAATATATACATTGTTGTAGAAATAAGTAACTCATTATCATTCATTTCATGTTTAAGAAACATACTGTTAAACAATTATCAAATTGACATATCAAATTGTGGTAAAAAAAAATTGAAAAATATCCATTGGAAAGCTAACACAATTCTTCACAATTTTTGTTTTTACTGTAAAGTGAAATTCTAAATAAAAAAAATACTTTTGTATGTCGGAAGTTGAATAACTTGTGAAAATACATTTTTTTTTTCTCATAAAACAAGCAAAACTGTAACCCATCTTCATGAATCACCTTCAACAACAACATCCATAGTAACTCCAACAGAAACAACAACCACATCTCTTCTATGTACCATGTACTTATAGCTTCTGTGCTACTTGTGCATGCAATGTGCGCAATCCTCCACCTCTTGAGTGCACCGATATCCTCCACCTCTTGAGTGCTCTGCCTGACCATCGCAACTCTTCAGCTTCTCTGGTGGTTCCCACCATGCGTCCAACATCACTAGGTGTTTTGCTAAGATTCCTCAGCCTCTCTACCAGTTGAGACTCCTCATCTTCTCTGGCATAGTCGAGCTTATTCCTTTTGTTTCAGTTATAGACTTCAACGCTCGTCCATTTGTCAATCCCCTCTAAGAATAGTCTTCATTCATTGGTAGAAGCCTGGAGACTCTTCAGATCCTCTGGAGATTCAACCCATGTGTCTATCATCACTAGGTGTTATACCAAGATTCCTTTTTCTTTCTGGCAGTTGAGACTCTTCATATTCTTTGTTACAGTTGAGCTCACCCTCTCTGTTTCAACTACAGGCTCCAACCCTCTTCCAGCTATCAATCACCCCTATGACCAGTCTTCATTCTATTGGAAGATTCCCATTGAGACTCTTCAGCTCCTCAGGCAGTCACATCGAAGTGTCTTCAAGTCCTCTGGTGGAACTCATCACTGGTTTCTGGCAGTTTCACTGTGTCATGCCACAATAGCCCTCCGATATCCTTCAGTTTCATCTACATCGTTGAATTGTCTTCATTAAACCTGCCTTTATTTCATATTTCGGCATTTCATCTTTCCTGTGGTCAAGTGTCTCATCAGTCCATGTCGCGATCTCTGAAACTATGAAACAAAGATTTTCTACGCTAGATCCTTCCTTTATATGACCATGGCCATGACCAATCACTTGTTCATAACGTGCTTTTTATGATTTTGCATTTCTCCTTTTCGTTAATCGTGTTGTGAAGTTTCTCGACTTTCCAAGTCGTGATCCCCGAAACTTCGAATAGGAGCTTGTCTGCATGTACTCTTCTCTTCATCTCTTCGATGGTGTGACCACCAGCTGAGACCATAGGCCTAAAGTATTTCACAATTTCATGTTTTGACATTTCAGGACTCCTATGGTTATGTTTCTTGCCTCTCTAAATCGCGATTTGCAAAACCTCGAAATGGAGTCTTTGACATGCTCTGATCTTCTGCCACACGTCCCTCTTGGATCAACAGTCAAGATCTTGTCGTGATTTCGCATATTGCGATTTCAACATTCCTATGGTATTGTTTCTTGACTCTCCAAGTTACGATTCATGAAACCCTAAAGTGATGTAAACCTGCTGACGTCACACGTGGATTGACACATGTCGAATAACTGCCATGTGTCACTCTGATTCGTGACCTACATGTGCCTAAAATGTTGAATCAGCTTGACACTTGTCATTGCCTTGTTGTGCCATGTGTTCTTAGCTGACGTGGTTTGCTCATGTGTCTGTTTCAGGATTTAACATTTCGCAATTTTGGGACTCATGTTGTAAAGAACCTTTTACATTTCCATCTCCCGATATTCGAAAACCCGATAGCCAAAACTCCAAAATGGAGTTGGACCACCGCTTTGATCTTGCACTTTAAAGAACGTGCAGTTTCTTCCCAATCCAATGATGGTCAGAACTTATGCTCATATCTGACGCCTGAGATCTATCCTCCTCTTCTGTGCATTCTATTTGTCTACAATCTGATCTGACGATCCTCCTTTTTTCAGGAATTTAAAAGGGATCCAAAGATCACTGACGCTTCTCCTCTCGAGCTTAGGCACCGTGATCGACTCTGCGTTAATTACTCCTGATCTTACTTTGTTCTTGTTTTTCATCGATGCACACTTTGATCTTTCCATCAATGACAAGCACACATTGTCTATAAAACATGCCAACACACCTCTATGGTACTTATGAATTTATACTAGAGCTCTTAACTTGCAGTTGACATCGAGGGGGTACAGTTGACATTCAGGACTGGATGTATGTACAGGGTAGCTAAGTTTGAAGATTTGAAAGTTATACCTCACAAAGAGGTGTGAGAACTAATTAAACCCTTTGTATAAAATTAATCCTCTATTTTTGTTCAAGTTTAATATGGGTAATATCCTTGAATCTTCCTCACACGACCAAATGTTTATATTCTATGTTAGCGGAGGATTCAAACTACACCTGAAAAAAAATTCTATTTTCAACACTCCCTAAATCAGACTCCTATGTTCAGTTCAATGGCCTTGGAGAGTTAACTCTCCATCATATTCCAAGTCCCTAACCTTGACCAATTTGTCAACCCTAGAAACAAATGTCTAGTACATTTCAAATTTAGTGCTCATTTTTTGCGATTTTTCTTTACTCAAAATGTATGAAATGAAACTAATGTTTTTTTAGAGTCTTGCAAAACAAAAATTATAAAACATTGGAGAAGAAAAATTTACACTAATTGATATGTAAACTACCATGTGTATTCCAGTAGAACAATTCATCACAACATATCCTATAAATAAAATTGAAATCTACCTATGAAGGTTTAATTCCTTTAGATTTCTGGAATATTTAGTTATTGATTTTCTACTTATGCATGAAAATAGATAAAATGATAAAAATAGAGAACACTAAAATGAAATCACACACCATCCACAAATGACAAAAATATCTTCTCTCGGAAACCCTTACGGGAGAAAAATTAGCTAGATGGTGAGGTTGCTCTGCTCTCTTTTCTCTGCCATCAAAATAATGCAATTGAAAAGGAGAAGGCACTCTCTATGGAGTTACTTGAGACATGTGGCATGTTAGCATGCTACACAAGATTAAGCCCCTCTATTATTCTCTCTAATTTATCACTTGCATTTGTTATACTTTGGTATATAACAAAATACAATAACATAGAATGGAACCCATTCTCCTCCTAGTGGCATGGTATTTAACATATCCTGATATCCATCTAGGGGTAGGGTTTTTACTTCCTCAACCCTTAATTGTGGTAGGGTTTTGAACCTTCTAGAACATTCTTGAAATTCCTCATGTGGCTAGCCCCATATGAATGAGTAATGGGGTTTTAGGTGACATCTTCTTGTATCATGGTGGTCAACACAAGAAGTCAAATTGTGGGAGGGATACATTTTTCATACAGACTCTAATTGACACATGATCTGCATCGCTGGAAAGGTATTAGAGTTTAGAGCACTATAAAGGATGGGTACATAATTTTTGGTCGCTATAACCCCCAAAAATATTCTTTAATTCTTAAAATTTGTTAGAGAAGGTTCCAGACCCCAATTTTCCAATCTGGGACCTGCCACTAAAATGGGCTTGAAAGTTGATTCCTCCAATTTTTCCACTTGAAAAGAATAGAGATAGATGAAAAATACTATAATGATCCAATATGGATCACTAATTTAATAATGAAAATGTGTTTCAAGTAATAAAATGCATGAACAACTAATGTAAACCTTGAAATGCAAAAGTTTCTCTTTACAATACAATGTGCGATGTAAATTTTACTTTTCAAGATGAAAATTCAATGCAACTTCTTCTTTTCAAATGCAAAATGCAATAAAATTATTTACTTTTTCAAATGAAACCAAACTAGTGATGAAAATAAGAATCCTAAAAGTTTCACAAAGTGAAACAATTGGTTTGAAGCAAGTCCAAAGGGACAGAAATAATGCAAGAAAATATCTTTTTCTTTTCTTTTTCAAAACAAAAAACCAAGTGAAAGAAAACCAAAACAAGAAAATTTTCCTTTTTTTTTTTAGAAATAGGAATGCAAGAAATTAAGAATGATGAATTCATATAATAAATCCAAACTTTGGACATGACAATAGAACCAATCAAGAAAGTGAAAACCTAAAGGCAAGATTCTTCATTCATTGATGCAAAACAAAAAGGTAACCAAAGAAACCTGAAACACAAAATTGTATTTTCTTTAGTTAAATCACCCAACAAGAATTCCAACAGCTTCATAGGACATGAATAAACCTTTAGGAAAATAATAATGTCCCAAAGAACCTCTAAAAGAAAATCCAAGACTCAAAAATATTGGAAAAAAAAGAAAACTATTTCCCATAACTGATATGCTTTTGTTTCCTCGAAAACATGTTTATGTACGAGACCCAAACTTGATAAAATTACTTATGGATTGGATACGATGAATATAAATAAGAAAATTCCACTCAAATTAATCAAATATAACTGAGAAAGTTCTAATTTAAGTCTCAAATCCGAAAGCTACATTCCTGAAAAATATGACATTGAAGAAAAAACATAAAGCATAAAGGAAATTGCTAGGAGCTAAACTAGTTATGCACTCCATGAGTAAGAAAATGACTCCAAAGAAGAGACAATAATTTTTTTTATATTTTGAATTTAAATACTTTAAAAACCTTATATATCCAACAAGAAGTTTCAGGAACAATTTTCCCAAAAAAGACCAATAAAAATGCCAAAAGAGGGATTTAAAAGGCTAAAAGATAAAGGGAAAAGACACCTCCCATAAACAATACACCCTTTTCACTACCGTAGGGAGAATATATAAACTTATATATGCACATAATTCTTATATAAGGAGTGTATGTATGCAGACAAGCCTTCTACAGGGCATGTATATGACCCATAATTCCAAAAAAAATCTTAAGCAATTGTACCTACCTAAGCCTTCTTCAGGGAGTGTATATACATGATTTTCTCTTACATATGAAACATATGAATTATTTTATCATGAAAGGAAAAATCATGTACACCCTAAGAATCTAATAAAATACTTCTAAAACCCTAATTCTAAAGCCTAAAACTGAAGGCCGATCTTATGAAAACACTAATTGACAAAGCTAAGATTGAAAGAAAGCCAAAATTCAAGACCCTGAATCTAAGTGAAAGTCCCTAAATCTAAACCAAAGGGAGACCCTTCCCTAGTATGGTCATCAATTCTATTACGAATATATTTCTCCTATGACTATGGGTTGGAGCCACAATAGAGAATGACCTTTAAAGAGTGAACTCAATCCCATAATTACAATCAAATATCCTTTTAACTAACTAATAAACCAACTAATAGTAAAAAAGAGAGAAGCATACTAGGTTCCTAAAGTCTTATGACATTSACTTGGTTGAAATTTTTCACTATAGCATTCCTTCCCAACAATCCCTATGAACACCCTCTAWTAATCAAGTTGACAACTACATAGGGGTGGTTACAAGATAACCRACTYTCATAGAATATGATTGAAAGYAAAAAAAATATTGTTCTAGGAAATTGAATGCTTAAACATAAACATCATACACTAAAAAATGAATAATTGATGCAAAATATGTCACTTTATTAATGRATAAGAAGAAGAGGGTGGTTACCACCTATGTCTACTACAACACTTCTATGGAACAAGACTTTAGGTCCTTCAACCCAATCCACTAATAATAAATAGTACCTTTGAATCCAATGCTSGAGTGAGTCCAAGGAAGAGGAATGGATTCTTCCTAAAAATATATGAGGAGAAAGGAAGGATGTTGAAATGGGTACTTGACACTGAGAGGGGGGGCMTGTATCAGYGTCACAAAACTTTGTACTATTTTCCACTTTTCACAAATTAACTAAACAACAAATATTCATTTCATTTTCTCAAACAATATATATAAAACAATAAATACTTTTGTTTATTAAATAACTTGAATGAATACATGAGATCAATCTTTGAATATCATCTTCATACAATTATGAGAGACCCAACTCTTTGTTACAAGACCCAACTTGTAGTTCTCCAATCCAAATGAGAAATTAGGAATCCAACCCTCATAACATGTCCTAGCTCGTTGATCTCAGATCCAACAGAGATGTGAGGAATCCAATCCTCATACAAGACCTAACTTGTAAATAGGCACCAACCTGATAGAATGAATTTTCATTCAATCCATTATATATAAATATATATACTTCAACAAATTCTACTCTGATCAGACGACTGTTGGGGCTTTTCACTCTGATCTTATGCTTTTCCTTTCGACCTTTAATAACTACTTGTGCATTCTTTTATGCATTGATAGTCAATCGCTAATTCTCCTGAGCTTGATCATAGGAACATTGTTGATTCAATTGTGATCAACATTAATCACGATGTTACACACCCACGAGGGGGTAAAGAAAAATAAATAAATAAATAAAATTTGTCCTCCTTACAGGAACACATTCTCTTTCTCTCTATGGGTTCTAATTTGGAGATTCTTGGACTCAGCCCAAGTCTCCAGTCAATATTCTCCAAGTATAAATCAATCGAGACTTTTAGACCATGATAGTCTCACCTCTAAATAAGAAACAAACCCTTTTGGCCTCTATTGCAGGTCTTATGATACAGATGACCTTCTCCTTCTCGCTTCAACGAAGTCTCGGAGTTGGAATTAGCCCCATTTTGCTTGGCCTCTCCTCAGATGTGACCTTGGGGATGATCACATGATTGAGGCTGTGACCACAAGTGGCTTGGGGTCAAACTAATTTTGGGCCGACAATCCTCCTCAAGTATCCACATGTCCTCCAGATGAAACCATGGTTTGAATTGTGTCCTGCCATCAATATTTTAAACTTCACACAAATATTGTCCCTGCAATGCTACTAGATCGTCGATATCTCTATCTTGATGATACTTTCAAAATCGACAGTTCATATCTGCACATATCAAATATACGGACTATATATGTCCCTCCTAGATCAACGACTGTGATCTCTTCATAATTTCGGACTTCGGGGTTTTGAAATCTCAAACCCTGCTTTTTTCATACTTCAAACTTCCAGAGCTAACAATCTACAGACACCTTTCCTACTTGATGATTTTTCTTTCTTCCACTTCGGGTGTTTGACCATTTAACCCAAATCAACAGTCCTCCAACCCTCTTCTCGATCAACGTTCAAGATCTCCTTCAGGTTTCAAACTTCTGAGATCTCAAATCTCAAACCTTTTCCCCAATGAATTTTATCCGAAGGCTACAATCCTCTGATGCATGTCCTCCAGATCTAACGATCAAGGATTAATTCAGGTATTCACACGGAGCTCACAGATTTGTGCCACCTGTCCTCTGAATCCAACAACTTCAAATCACTTTGGGACTTTACCCAAATTTCACAGATTTGTGCCACATGTCCTCCGAATCTAATGGCTATGAATCACTTCAGTACTTTACCTAGAGTTCATGGATTCATTCCATGTATCCCTTAGATATTTGGGTTCAGGTTCAATTCGGGTCTTCGGGCCTTTGGGGTTCGCAAATATCAGTTATCAAACTGAAACCCCACTATAATATATCTGGATCTCTTGATCTATTGAAATGTGTCCTTGTACCAATTGATGTCTCACAGCTCTTCAGCTCTCTACACTTTGAGAATCTCAAGTTTCAAAATTGCCTCCTTCCAGACTCACAGTATCTGATGTTTTAGATCAACTTTGGTGATCTGATGCTTGAATTTTACCATGAACAATCTGATGGCTCATATTTGTTCCTGCGATCGAATGACTGATATTATACTTTGGGTTTCCAGTTCTTCAAGCTTCAAAAACTTTGAGTCTCAAAGCTTGACATGTTCTCTCTCCCATGCATGCGAATGTTAAGACTCATGCACCTTCCTCGGATACAATGGTTTTCGATCCTTTTCACTATGATCCAACGACCATTCTCTCTCCTATAATTCTTCAAAGGTTTTAAACATTTTCTCCTCCTATGAGTCTTACACTTGCATCTTGTCAACACTTATGATAAGTCCTATCCCTTATGAGCTTGATCCTTAAAGGATTTTAATTTCCCATGCACTTCTTTCATTCAGGGATTTCGATAACTCATTTCAAAGTATTTCCTAAAAGGATGTTCTTCTCACACTATTAGTGTTCCTCTAATCGGGTTCTTTGATGCTTGGTCGTTTCTTGACGCTGGTCGACGACTCACGGAAATTAGACATCTGAGAGCTTCAATCTCCAGGGTTCCTAGACTACTGGTTTGAAGGGAACACCTTCCCAACTTGTAGGGATTTAAGATCTAAGTCAAGGCAAAGAAACTTGTGGGTTTACCATGATGGTAACTATTCCAAGAGGCTTCCTCTGACTCTGTAAAGAACCTCATAGTTACGACAACAAATCTAGTAACAGGTGAAAATTTTTTATTTTTTATTTTTTTTAAATGTGTGTGCGCGCATGTGGAAAGAACACAGACACACTCGACTCTATGTCACCTCCCGACGACTAACAAGACGCAACCACGATGATTAGAACAAGAAAACCAGACGGAAGACAAGTAGCTGCAAGTAATTAACAACCCAAGACATAAGGCACACAACAAGTGACTGCAACAATAAACGACGCAAGACATTAGGCGCACAACGCAACATTTAATGACATACTGGGGTAGGCACAGTACAAACACAGAGGGAAGAATCCATGGTAATGGATCTCACTATTTCTACACAGGAAAGCAGGGCGTTTAATCTTAGTTCTCTGCTCCGGAGCGAGAGAAGGTCAGATAGGCTCCTAGCCCACTGCTCAGGCAGAAACTAGTAATCTCCGTCAGGTGTGTCGCAAGAGTGGAAACCCTGCCTTTAAAGGGCCCGAGACTCTTGATACGACACTGAATTCTTTACACAAAATTCATCAACCATAAGTAAAACTGACTACCCCTCCATCCTACCCTGCCATGGTTAGGACCTCCAAGACACATAAGCAACGCTCAAGCCCAGGTTCCCATCGATTTTAACCATTTAAGGTCTCAGGACTGGCGACTTTTTTGAGGAACATGGAGGTGTCTACATCCCACCCGACTCACCCCAGAGAAACTGACTAACCCATCAACCACCATCAAGTATGATCGCTGCGCAATAAAGTTCTATCAATCAACACAAATTAAATGATTTCCATCAAGACACGACATAAGGGCGAGTGAAAAGAAAACAATTTATTTAACTCCAGGAGCAAGGGTAGACATCTACTTGGATTCTAGGTGCAGACTTAAACATTCCTTGGTTCTACTATAGATAACATTTATAGGTGAAGTGACGAGGCATAAGTCCGTCATACCTACCACTGTGCCCAAAACTAATCTAATATAACCAATCAATCCACTACGCCAATATAATTTAGCAAGAGAATCATATATGAAGATAAACAAAAACACGAGGGTATGCTACCAACTCTGAATTGATATAATCTATTCTAATCATGATGAGTGCTTGTAAATCTATTCTAACAAAACACCGATGGACTACAATATGACTACAATATAAGACAATTATGATTGAATAATCCTAGTAATATTGTAATTACATGGCATTTCTGATTAGAATACATGGCAATTGGAATACCTGGCAATATGATTAGAATGTAAATCTTGGCAATGTAAATGATTATAACACATGAAAATACATGCAAATTATGATTAGAATGTAAATCTTGTGAATCATGATTAGAATAATCTATTCTAATCCCTTTTTCTCATGGCCATTATAAATTAACCACCGACGGACTACAATACATTAACCATCACCACAACTGATTCAAACTAATTTAACCCTGTTGTAAAGAATACAACCATGCTAATGTTAACCATGCTAATTTAAATTTAATTTAACAATGTGGAAATGAATACACAGTCCACCTTCAAATCCATTTTCATAACCAGTCTGTAATGTTGAAATGAAAATGCACACTGTTGAATTAGATGGATGCACACTGTTTGAAAACACACACTGATTGAAAACGTAGTCTGAATGAGGTAACAAAAAAGCACATTGTTGTAATGAAAATGCACACTGATTGAAAACGCAGTCTGAATGAGGTAAAAAAAATGTACACTGTTGTAATGCACATCAAATGCCATTTTCATCTGAACATGGGTTGCGATAGAACATTAATAATAGAAAAGTAAAAATAAAATATAGATAGGACCAGAAGGTTTCATGAACAGCGAAAAGACACTTCCACAATCATCTCAAACTGAGTGAAGAGAAGATATGAGATTATAAAGACCGTTTCTTCTCTTTTGCACACCAAAATTTCCCATAATGCAGTCATAGATATCCAAAATGGCCCCAAATACAACGAATTATTTTTATGATGCTAGACTGTGCACAATCCATCATGCCATTCATACTAACACAATATATCTCTTTAGGCTACAAGACACAACCATGGCAGGCAATCCCAACATAATAGAATAGAAATTGAACTCGTATGAAGAAATAACCTAAATCACTAACATATTATTTTCAGAAATTCAAGGATACACTAGTCCCAATGGAAGATATGGCCATGTGTGTCATAACCAGAAAGATGTTGAGGGTTAGTAGATAGAGGTTAACTCGATCAAAACGCAGACCAAGAAAAAAAACGCAACTGAAATAACGCCCAGTCTGAAGGAAATACGCCCACTGTATTACATAATGCAGCTCCAGAGATATGAAACGCAGATGTATACATTAATGCCCCCTCTGACATAAAAATGTCAGGAAGGTAACTACACAGACCATTAAAATGTAGACCATGCATACCGGGGTAAACGCCATTAAAACGCGAAGGATTTAAAAAAAAAAAAATGTGGGGCAAGATATAAAATGCAGGATTTACCATCCCCCAACAACACAGAGAAAATTTAAGGGTGATTGGCTGAGTTTTAACAGATAACAAAGGTTAGTTCGAGGGTCCTTCTCCCAATTCGCCCACAGCAAATAAAAAAACGCCCATACACAAATGTAAAACGCCCACCCTCATTACACATGCCTACAACAATACAAATGCCCCCCGTAAGGTATAAAAATTCCCAACGAATTGAAACACCACAAATGAATTCTTCAATGGATCAAGGGATCAAAATAATAAACATTTTCCAACGCTCATACAGACAAATGCCAGATCTAAACACTAGATCAACTGAATCTTAGAAATAAAAAAAAACAAGAAAGGGGCTAGATCGAATGTCAGATCTAGTTTTAATTCCATAAAATATTCAGCAAACGAGATCGCCAGAACCAACATTTCAGAACATCTACCCAGACAAAAGGCTTCCAGAACAACATCACTATAGCATACAAAAACAAACTACAATATCTGAAGTAACATCTTACAATAATACATCATAATCGCCGAAGTAAATAACTAGGCAGTCTACTCTACCGGAAATAAATCATACCATTGCCTTTCGCCCGCTTTGGATGACGTCCCGCGCTCCGTGCTGCTCCTGCTCGCCAATCGTAGAGACCTCACCGGTACCTCCCAGCCAATCCCTAGGGGTACTCTGCTTCCCCCTTAGCCCCCCGAGCTGCAAAGGGGCCACACAAGATCCAGAGATAAGACTAGCTTCTCAACTCGCCTCCAAGGCTGAGCTACCACTCCAATACAGCTGAGAAATTCCCAACTCTTCACAAGCAAACAGTCAAGCCACAATACGGCAACGTAACGTTACGCTCACCATTCATCCCCTTTCTTCCTCATCTTCCCCTTCTTTTATAGAAATTTGAGACCCACCTACTTTCCCTAAATCACTATTAATTTAAGTTTTAATAAAAATCCTCAAAAAATTCTCTATCGTCCAAGTGTCACTCATCCCCCATGTTTCTCCAAAATTATTTTCTTTAAAAATTTTAAAAGACTCATTTCCCTCACCCACCTAGAGTCGCTCCTAAAATTACTCCTAGGTGTTCCTAGATCCCCTTACATGATTTTAATAACTTTCCCTAAAATGAAGTTGCTAAATTTAGTTCATTTTAGTAAGTCCTTAATTGCTGATTCTTTTTTTCTTTTTACCTTATGTCCCCTACTTTCCTTTATTAAGTTTCCTTTATTACAAGTTTCCTTATTTCTATTATTTTTTCCTCTTTTTTTTTTCTCTCCTTTTTTTTTTTAAAAAACCCAAAAATATAAATGCGCTTATTAAACTTTTCATTATATTTCTAAAATCCTAACTTTTATACTCCCACCCTTAAATAATTTTATTTCTTCCTTATAATTTAAAAACCACGGGTTTCAATTAATTTATCTTAGAAAAGTTTTTAGGCCTAGGTTTAGATTTTGAACTGGGTGACAATTGTTTAGGGGAGTTGTTTTAAGAATTTCTTCAGGCGTTTGAGGTTTTTAGGGTCATCTAGGTTTGTCTCATCATCAACATCCATGTGATGTGCCCTTCAGGATGCACTACGTGCTCCAAGGGTGCCACTCGCCTTGTTTGCTTCTGTTTCATGACGTGCCCTTCAGGATGCACCACGTGCTCCAAGTGTGCCACTCGCTGACTTGACTGATTGGTAGACATCTATAACTCCTAGAGTCAACACTCCTCCAGGTGAACTTGTGGGAAACTAAGGGATCTAAGGAATAAGGCCCCCGCCTTATTGCGCACCCCTTAGAATCATCGTGAGCGACTGTCCCAGTCTGCCCTCATGGCATCGTGGATCCTCTCAAACTAGGTAATCATTAACCTATAGTTCGAGCCACGGTGGTAGTGCTAGTAGGTTGTGGTAGGGATGTTGTCCACACCTCTCCCTCAACCTCTCTGGAACTCGTGTGTGGCCCCTTTAGTCCATATGTGAGTCTAGTCGGCAAGCTATCGTCAGTCTGCATCATCAACCATCATGTCAGAACATGTCAACAACATATCATCAAATCAATAAATATCATGGTAAATAAATCAACTCAAATATCACACTCCTTGACTCAATCCAGAGTCCAAGGGTTCCATCGATGCCTCTGCATCCTCCAGGTCAAAAACCCTGCACACTCAAATAAACTGAGTCAATAGAACCTGTATACAACAATAGTAAAACATCATGTCATCTATCATAACGCATCATAATCGAGTATAAATGTTTTAACATCAGAAAAGTCCAGATCACTTGTGAGCAAGTGTACTCAAATAATAGGTTTTCTCAGTGTGCCAGAGCGGGATGTTACATACACCCCCTCTTGGTCTAAAATTCATCCTGAAGTTTCTCAGTATAAATGCCTAAATAATAGTATCACAGTATCATAAGTCTATCTATCAAACAAAAATGGAAACTGCTGACGCATATCATAGGCGTCCTCCTAGGTCGCCGAGTGTGGACTATAACTGTCCCACTGCACCTTGACCTGATCTACCATTCGACGTTGTAACTGTCGAACGCGATGATATAAGATGTGGACTGGCTCAGCCATGAGTGCTCCCTCATCCGACACCTGCAAGGAACTCATGTCAATCACGTGTGTAGGATCACTAATATAAAATCTCAAAATAGATACATGAAAAACATCGTGCATACGCCTCAAAGAATCAAGCAAGGCTAGTCGATAGGCCACGGGACCCTTTCTCTCCACAATCTCGAAAGGTCCCACGAACCTAGGAGAGAGTTTAGCTCCCTTTCCAAACTTGATCAAACTCTTATGTGGCTTAACCCGCAAGAAGACTCAATCTCCGACCTCGTAACTACGGTCGACTCGGTGTGCATCGACATAACTCTTCTGTCGATCCTGTGCTTCTTTTATCCTTTGTATTATGGTTTTCATTTTCTCTTCCATTTCTTGGATCGCTTCTGGTCCCACCAGGACCCTATCCTCAAGCTGATCCCAACTCAAGGGCGTCCGACATAGTCGCCCATAAAGAAACTCAAAAGGCACCATCTTAATGGTGCTCTGGTAACTATTGTTGTAAGCGAACTCTACTAGAGGCAAGAATTCCTCCCAAGGATTTTGTTGGTCCATCACATACATGCGCAACATGTCTTCCAAGGTTTGGTTCATTCATTCTGTCTGTCTGTCTGTCTCTAGGTGATACGTAGTACTAAAGTTAAGTTGAGTTCCCAAGGCCTCTTGGAAACTCGTCCAAAATCGTCTAGTAAACATCGATCCTCGATCGGATATAATCCTCTTAGGCACACCATGCAGCCTCACAATCTCACCGATGAAAACTCTCGCTATGTCATGTGCCTAATATGTCGTACGCACAGGAATAAAGTGAGCACTTTTCATCAGAGTGTCTACTACTACAAAAATCGAGTCGTGTCTCCTTCCCGTCAGTGGAAATCCAACAATAAAATCCATTGAAATAACTTCCCATTTTTATTCCGGAATGGCATGTGGTTGAAGTAATCCTGCCGGGTGTCTATGTTCAGCCTTTACCTGCTGACACTCGAGACATCTACCCACAAAGTTGACTATGTTGGCCTTCATTCCCTTCTAGAAGAATAAGGGTTTAAGGTCTGCCCTCATCTTCGTGACTCCTGGATGAGCCATGTAAAATGCTCTATGAGCCTCGCTCAAGATCAACATCCTCAACTCGTCGTTTGGTGGTACATAAATCTGACCTCTAAACCTCAATAACCCATCGCTATCAAAAGAAAATCCTTCATATCGCGGTACCATCATTGTATTTAGTCTGATAAAATCCTTGACTTCTTTGTACCATTCATTGCCTCGCTGTAAAGTGAGAATCTTCTCACGTAGATTCATCTGAAGAGGTAACACCGAAAAGATGTGTGGCCTTCGACTCAAGGCATCCACCACTCGGTTCACTGTTCCCTTTATGTACGTAATCTCGAAGTCGTACTCTCTAAGTAATTCCGACCAATGTTGTTGTCGTGCGTTCAGTTCTCTTTGCGTAAAAATGTGTTGTAGTCCACAATGATCAGTCTTTAATTCAAATTTTCATCCAACAAGGTAGTGTCTCCAAACCTTCAAGGCATATACTATGCCTAATAACTCCAAATCATGCGTCACATAGTTCTCCTCATGCCTTCTCAGTTTCTTGGAAATGTAAGCAATCACTCGTTCGTCTAGCATCAAGACTCCACCTAACCCTTCCTTGGATGCATCAGTGCATACCAAGAAGTCTACATCCATGTCAGGGACCTTTAGTATCGGTGCTATGGTCAATAACTCTTTAAGCCTTTGAAATGCTTCTGTGCATTTCTCGGTCCAAATAAACTTCTTATTTTTCTTCTGCAATTCCGTGATCGGATTTGCTATCTTCGAAGATCCCTCGACAAACCGTCGATAGTATCTTGCCAAACCCATAAAACTATGCACTTCAATGACATTCATTGGTGTAGGCCATTCCATAATAGCCTCAACCTTGGCTGGATCCACGACGATACCTTCGCCGGAGATGACATGCCCTAAGTAGTGAATCCTCGATTGATAAAAAAAGCATTTGGACAACTTCCCATACAATTTGTACTCTCGCAAACACTGTAGTACCAAGCGCAAGTGCTCGTCATGCTCCTCCGTCGTCCGAGAGTAGATCAAAATATCGTCAATGAATACTTGGACGAACTTGTCCAAGTACTCGCGGAACACCATGTTCATCAAACTCATGAATACCCCTGGGGCGTTTGTCAGTCGAAATGGTAAAAAAGTAAACTCGTAGTGTCCAAATCTTGTCTTAAAGGCAGTCTTAGGGACGTCATCATCCTTGATCCGTAGCTGGTGATACCCTAATCGCAAATCGATCTTGGAGAACACCATCGCACCCTTCATTTGATCGAACAGATCATCAATTCTTGGTAAGGGATACTGATTCTTGATCGTAGCCTTGTTTAGTTGATGATAGTCAATGCAAAGCCTCCACGATCCATCCTTCTTCCGAATGAAAATAACTGGTGCACCCCACAGTGACACACTAGGGCGTATCAGTCCCGGGTCTAACAACTCCTTCAGTTGCATTTTCAGCTCTTGCAACTTCGGGGTTGACATCCGATAAGGTGTTCTTGCTATCGGTTCAGTCCCTAGTTTCAGGTCTATGGTAAATTCTAATTCTCTCTTCGGCGGCATCCCAGGTAACTCCTCTGGAAACACGTCTGTAAACGCCTTCACCACTGGAAGGTGTTCTAGACCTTCTGCTACTCCCTTTTCATTTAGCGCAAGGATCGCATAAAGATTGCACCCCTTGCGCATACTCTTCCGTAACTGTAAGGAAGAGACAAACCTCAGGGATACTCCCTGGTTCCGTCCTACAATCACCCATCTATGTCCTTCATGATCGAGTAAGCTCAACCTCTTTGTCTTACAGTTGAGTATCCCCTCATGCATTTCCAACCAATCCATATTGATCACGACATCATAAGATCCTAAGATCGTGACGTACAAGTTGACCCTCGTGAAAAACTCTCCCAAGTTAAGGGCACAGCCCGTAACCTTTCCTCCAACCTTCTGTTTGGATCCCGAATCCATCTCCACAAAGATAAACTCATCATGTTCGACTGCCTTTACCTTAATCCTTTTTAGCGCTGCACCAGAACTGAAACTCTCAGTAGCACCTGGGTCTACCAAAATACTAAGGGTCTGGTTAGCGATAGTACCTGTCATCTCGAGCACAGTCGACTGGTGCTCTGCCTGGCGGTTATTCACCGCTGCGTGAATCTAATGGGCCTTAACCATATCTCCCACTGTAGTGGGTCCAGCTGATCCAGACGCTCTGGTCCTCTCCATAGGATAGTCACGCTGGTAGTGTGGCTCCCCACACGTCCAACACCCCTTCTTCATCCTAGTAGTCCTGGTACCCGAAGTAGAAGATGATGGCCCACCCGAAGTAGAAGATGACAACCCACTGGCTTGGAAACTTGGTCTGTTCTACTGAACAGGCCTAAAATGCTACTGCTGTGGGCGACGCTGCTACTGGTGCTGTGGTCCTCCATAAGGTGTTCGTTGTTGAGGCGGCAGTCGTCGAGGTGTAGTGAATGTGGATCCCCTATGGAAGCCGCGATATCTCGGCGTATGTCTTGCTGGTGTCTGGTGCTGCGGCATTCCAGATGAACCCTGCCCTGCTGGTCTCACTGGAGTCCTGGTCTGACCCCCGCTGATAAGCTCCTCCTCTGTTATGAGGACCTTTTGGACAGTGTCATGCAAGGTTTGAGGCATCAATATCCTAACCTTTGCACGTAGGCTTCTGTTAAGTCCAAACATGAACTAGTTGACCTTGATATTCTCAGTGTTCACGTGCGGAGCATGACGGAGCAGCTCCATAAAATGGGCCTCGTACTCGAGCACCGTACGACCTCCCTGTTGTAATGCGTTGAACTCATTGAGCTGATGCTCAATGAATTCCTCTGAAAGATACCTCTCTCGAAACCATTCCTCGAACAGTTCCCATGACACGTCTTCGACGACCATGTTCAGCTGGGGTAGGAGCGTCTTCCACCATAGAAGAGTGCTCCCCTTTAGTTGAAAGACCTCCATGTGGACCTTCATGTTGGAGGTATAATCGCGAAGTGCGAAGCACATCGCCATATTCTCCAACCATGCCTCAGTTGCTGTGTCGTCCGGAGCACCAAAGAAATCGCGAAATTTAACCTTCTTGAGTTCACGGTGAATGCTACCTGTAATGGCCGGTGTGCGGGGTGGAACCTCAGCAGGTGTCGGTACCCTGGCCTAATCTCTATCCAATCGGCTGATCAGTGCCTCAGACATGCACTGAAAAGATCTCATCATCCCCGCAACATCGCCAACTATGATCTAGTCCTGTTCGAGAACCTGCACGACTCCCTGGGGGTTAGACCCCTCAGGCGTGGATGCTACTGGAGGCATCACACCTCCTCCCCTAGCACCCCATCATCTGCCTCTGCGGTGTCCTCTAACCATGATTTCTTGCATGCATGCAATCAACTCGATCAACAATAGTGTAATAAAATCAATTGTGACAACGAAAGTCGTAGAGAATCCCAAGTCGCGGGTCGAACCGGCTCTGATACCATATGTAAAGAACCTCATAGCTACGACAACAACTCTGGTAACAGGTGCAATTTTTTTATTTTTTATTTTTTTAAATGTGTGTGCGCGCATGTGGAAAGGACACAGACACACTTGACTCTACGTCACCTCCCGATGAATAACAAGACACAAACACGGTGATCGCAACAAGAAAACCAGATGCACGACAAGTAGATGCAAGTAATGAACAACCCAAGACATAAGGCGCACAACAAGTGACCGCAACAATAAACGACCCAAGACATAAGGCGCACAATGCAATATTTAATGACATACTGGGGTAGGCACAGTACAAACACAGAGGGAAGAATCCATGGTAGTGGATCTGACTATTTCTGCATAGGAAAGCAGGTCGTTTAATATTAGTTCTCTGCTTTGGAGAGAGAGAAGGTCAGATAGGCTCCTAGCCAACTGCTCAGGCAGAAACTAGTAATCTCTGTCAGGTGTGTCTCAAGAGTGGAAACCCTGCCTTTAAAGGGCCTGAGACTCTTGATATGGCACTGGATTATTTACACAAAATTCATCAACCATAAGTAAAACTGACTACCCCTCCATCCTACCCTGCAATGGTTATGACCTCCAAGACACATAAGCAATGCTCAAGCCCAGGTTCCCATCGATTTTAACCATTTAAGGTCTTAGGGCTGGTGACTATTCTCAAGAACATGGAGGTGTCTACATCCCACCCGACTCACCCCAGAGCAACTGACTAACCCATAAACCACCATCAAGGACGATCGTTGCACGATAAAGTTCTATCAATCAACACAAATTAAATGATTTCCATCAAGACATGACATAAGGGAGAGTGAAAAGAAAACAATTTATTTAACTCCAGGAGCAAGGGTAGACATCTACTTGGATTCTAGGTGCAGACTTAAACATTCCTTGGTTCTACTATAGATAACATTTCTAGGTGAAGTCACGAGGCATAAGTCCATCATACCTACCAATATGCCCAAAACTAATCTGATATAACTAATCATTCCACTACGCCAATATAATTTAGCAAGAGAATCATATGAAGATAAACAAAAACATGAGGGTATGCTACCAACTCTGAATTGATATAATCTATTCTAATCATGATGAGTTCTTGTAAATCTATTCTAATAAAACACCGATGGACTACAATATGACTACAATACAAGACAATTATGATTGAATAATCCTAATAATCTTGTAATTACATGGCATTTATGATTAGAATACATGGCAATTGGAATACCTGGCAATATGATTAGAATGTAAATCTGTGCAATGTAAATGATTATAACACATGGAAATACATGGCAATTACGATTAGAATGTAAATCTTGTGAATCATGATTAGAATAATCTATTCTAATCCCTTTTTCTCATGGCCATTATAAATTAACCACCGACGAACTACAATACATTAACTATCACCACAACTGATTCAAACTAATTTAACCCTGTTGTAAAGAATATGACCATGCTAATGTTAACCATGCTAATTTAAATTTAATTTAACAATGCGGAAATGAATACACAGTCCTACTTCAAATCCATTTTCATAACCAGTCTGTAATGTTGAAATGAAAACGCACATTGTTGAATTGGATGGATGCACACTGTTTGAAAACGCACATTGTTGTAGTGAAAATGCACACTGATTGAAAACGCAGTCTGAATGAGGTAACAAAAATGCACATTGTTGTAATGAAAACGCACACTGATTGAAAACATAGTCTGAATGAGGAAACAAAAACGCACATTGTTGTAATGCACATCAAATTCCATTTTCATCTGAACATGGGTTGCGATAGAACATTAATAACAGAAAAGTAAAAATAAAATATAGATAGGACCACAATGTTTCATGAACAACGAAAAGACACTTCCACAATCATCTCAAACTGAGTCAAGAGAATATATGATATTATAAAGACCGTGTCTTCTCTTCTGTGCACCAAAACTTCCCATAATGCAGTCATAGATATCCAAAATGGCCCCAAATACAATGAATTATTTTTATGATGCTAGACTATGCACAATCCATCATGCCATTCATACTAACACAATATATCTCTTCAGGCCACAAGACACAACCATGGCAGGCAATCCCAACATAACAGAATAGAAATTGAACTCGTATGAAGAAATAACCTAAAGCGCTAACATATTATTTTCAAAAATTCAAGGATACACTAGTCACAATGGAAGATATGGCCATGTGTGTCATAACCAGAAAGATGTTGAGTGTTAGAAGATAGAAGTTAACTCGATCAAAACACAGACCAAGAAAAAAAACGCAACTGAAATAATGCCCAGTCTGAAGGAAAAACACCCACTGTATTACATAATGCAGCTCCAGAGATATGGAATGCAGATGTATACATTAATTCCCCCTCTGACATAAAAACGCCGGGAAGGTAACTACACAGACCATTAAAACGTATACCATGCATACCGAGGTAAACTCCATTAAAACGCAGAGGGTTTAAAAAAAAAATGTGGGGCAAGATATAAAATGCAGGATTTACCATCCCCCAACAACGCAGAGAAAATTTAAGGGTGATTGGCTGAGTTTTAACAGATAACACAGGTTATTTCGAGGGTCCTTCTGCCAATTCACCCACAGAGAGGAATTCGCCCACAACAAATAAAAAAATGCCCATACATAAATGTAAAATGCCCACCCTCATTACACACGCCTACAACAATACAATTGCCCCCACAAGGTATAAAAATGCCCAACGAATTGAAACACCACAAATGAATTCTTCAACGGATCGAAGGATCAAAAAAATAAACATTTTCCAATGCTCATACAGACAAATGCCAGATATAAGCACCAGATCAACTGAATCTTAGAAATAAAAAAAAAAAAAACAAAGGGGCCAGAGCGAATGTCAGATCTAGTTTTAATTCCATAAAATATCCAGCAAATGAGATTGCCAGAACCAACATTTCAGAACATATACCTAGACAAAAGGTTTCCAGAACAACATCATTGTAGCATACAAAAATGAACTACAACAGCTGAAGAAACATCTTACAATAATACATCATAATCGTTGAAGTAAATAACTAGGCAGTCTACTCTACCAGAAATAAATCATACCATTACCTTTCACCTGCTTTGGATGACGTCCCGCGCTCCGTGCAGTGTCTCGCGCTCCATGTCGCTCCTGCTCGCCGACCGTAGAGACCTCACCGATACCTCCCAGCCAATCGCTAGGGGTACTCTTTTTCCCCCTTAGCCCCCCGAGCCGCAAAGGGGCCACACAAGATCCAGAGATAAGACTAGCTTCTCAGCTCGCCTCCAAGGATGAGCTACCACTCCAATATAGCTGAGAAATTCCCAACTCCTCACAAGCAAATAGTCAAGCCACAATCCGACAGCGTAACGTTACGCTCACCGTTCATCCCCTTTCTTCCTCATCTTCCCCTTATTTTATAGAAATTTGAGACCCACCTACTTTCCCTAAATCACTATTAATTTAAGTTTTAATGACAATCCTCAAAAATTTCTCTGTCATCCAAGTGTCACTCATCCCCCATGTTTCTCCAAAATTATTTTCTTTAAAAATTTTAAAAGACTCATTTCCCTCACCCACCTAGAGTCACTCCTAAAATTACTCCTAGGTGTACCTAGATCCCCTTACATGCTTTTAATAACTTTCCCTAAAATGATGTTGCTAAATTTAGTTCATTTTAGTAAGTCCTTAATTGTTGATTCCTTTTTTCTTTTTACCCTATGTCCCCTACTTTCCTTTATTAAGTTTCCTTTATTACAAGCTTCCTTATTTCTATTATTTGTTCCTTTCTTTTTTTTTCTCTCCTTTTTTTTTTCTTTTTTTTTTAAAAAACCCCAAAAGATAAATGCGCTTATTAAACTTTTCATTATATTTCTAAAATCCTAACTTTTATACTCCCACCCTTAAATAATTTTATTTCTTCTTTATAATTTAAAAACCATGGGTTTCAATTAATTTATCTTATAAAAGTTTTTAGGCCTAGGTTTAGATTTTGAACTGGGTGACAATTGTATAGGGGAGTTGTTTTAAGAATTTCTTCAGGCGTTTAAGGTTTTTAGGGTCATCTAGGTTTGTCTCATCATCAACATCCATGTAACGTGCCCTTTAGGATGCACTACGTACTCCAAGGGTGCGACTCACCTTGTTTGCTTCTTTTGCGCGACGTGCCCTTCAAGATGCACCACGTGGTCCAAGGGTTCCACTCACCAACTTGTGTTTCTTTTGCACGACATGCCCTTTAGGATGCACCATGTGCTCCAAGGGTGCCACTTGCCGACTTGACCGATTGGTAGACATCTATAACCCCTGGAGTCAACACTCCGCTAGGCGAACTTGTGGGAGACTAAGGGCTCTAAGGAATAAGGACCTCGCCTTATTGCGCGCCCCTTAGAATCATCATGAGCAATTGTCGAAGTCTTCCCTCACGACATCGTGGATCCTCTCGAACTAGGTAATCGTTAACCTACAGTTCGAGCCACGACAAAAGTGCTAGTAGGTTGTGGTAGGGCTGTTGTCCACACCTCTCCCTCAACCTCTCTGGAAATCGTGTGTGGCCCCTTTACTCCATATGTGAGTCTGGTCGGCAAGATATCGTCAGTTTGCATCATCAACCATCATGTCAGAACATGTCAACAACATATCATCAAATCAATAAATATCATGGTAAATAAATCAACTCAAATATCACACTCCCTGACTCAATCCGAAGTCGAAGGGTTCCGTCTATGCCTCTGCATCCTCCAGGTCAAAAACCCTACACACTCAAATAAAATGAGTCAATAGCACCTATATACAACAATAGTAAAACATCATGTCATCTATCATAATGCATCATAATCGAGTATAAATGTTTTAACATCAGAAAAGTCCAGATCACTTGTGAGCAAGTGTCCTCAAATAATAGGTTTTCTCAGTGCACCGGAGTGGGATGTTACAGACTTTGGGATGATGATGTAGCTCCCTGGGAGAGTGCCTTTGAGTGACTAAACATGGACTTATGGGAAAATCAAGAAGACATATAGGTTCTAAGGGGAATGAACACATATTCATAACTTAATCGTTTAACACAGAGAAAGAACCCTTTATAGACATATAAATACTCACATACATCCTTTACGTACAATTCAATATGTAAGGCAAGAAAAACACTTATCAGAACCATATAGTGTGATGCAACTGCTAAAAGGGGTGCTTGTTTCCACCCAGCCATAGGCTACGTCACTCCCAATGGATTTATCACTAGCCACCCTCGAGCTTAATCCACAATACTTTGAGATTCAATCTCTTACTTCCATCTCAACGAAAGGTAGGGATGAAGGTTGCTCTCCTTCTCCCAATAAAAAAATAGATAAGGATGGAGGTTACTCTCCTTCTCCTGGTTCAATCTCTATTTTATGTGATGAGAACTCACTGTTTCCTCTTTCAGTCCTTCCTCAGACCCAAGAGTTTCCTTTCTCATCTCTACATTTTCTCCATAGGTCTCCCTCTATCCACCATGCTTCCTTTCTTTCCTCCCTCAACAATATTGTGTGTGGCTCAAATCTCCTCATCCGTGGTGAGGTCCAGAAGCCTTACTAATGGGTAGTCTTCCCCATCCCTCATTAAATCTTGAGGGGGCCTTCCCACATGCCACCCTGACGAGAATTCATTCCTGGTCAGAGGTTTATTATGATCTGATCAAGTTAGTTCCATCATGGTAATGGTTCGGTAGAGGTTAACACAACCATTCCTGGCCCCCTCCACCACATTTCACAAAATTTCATGGTCTCTCTCTTAGCACATCCCCTCTTTCAACAGTCATGCAACATGTAACCATTTTCTATTAAAATAATCAGAATTTACATTCATCGACCTTCTACACAAGGTCCATCAAACCAACCATTCACACTTTTAAGTTTGCCATAGTTCCTTGGCCCATATAGTTATATTTACAGATTGGGGGAAATAGGGTGTTACAATTGCCTCCCCCTTAAAGGAATCATCATCCTCTATGTTCTATCTATCAACATCATATGTATGTACAGAAGCAAACAAAATCAGATATGCATGTCTCATGGCATATTCCATTTCCCACGTAGCCTCATTTGGGACAAAGTGTTTCCATTGCACCTTGACCTATGCAATGGTTTATTTCTTGAGTAAGGTTTCCTTCCTTTCTAATATGCATTGGGGTTTTGGCAGGAATTCTCCCTCCTGATCCACCTAGATCACAGACCATTCAATTATATGATTAGCATTATGTACATATTTCTTCAGTAATGAAACATGAAAAACAGTATATGCCTTTACTGTGGGAGGAAATGCTAGCCTGTAGGTTGCATGCCCCACTCTATCTAAGACTTCAAAGGGTCCACAATACCAAGGTACCAACTTGGCATAGGCTCCCATTCTCAGGGAACTCTTCCTGGGTATAACTCTGAGATAAACATGGTCTCCAGTCTTGAAATCTCTGGGATTTCTCTTTCTATCGGTGTAACTTTTATGTCTATCCTATGAAATCTTCATATTTTTCTTATCTGAACCACTTGTTGTTCCATTTCTTTCAGCATGTCAGGTCCGATTGTAATTATGTCCACCGGATTGCTCCAATTGATTGGAATCTTTCACTGTCTACCATAGAGGACATAAAAAAGGCTCATCTTCAAAGATTCTTGATAACCGTTGTTGTAGGCGAACTCTACCAATGGTAGGTCACATTTCCACTTATTAGGCTGATGCATTACATGCATCCTTAGCATGTATTCTACTATTTGGTTCACTATTTCTATCTATCCATCTTTTTGGGGGTGATAAGAAGTGTTGAATAATAATTTTGTCTCCAAACCGACGATTAGGGATTTCCAAAATTTCGAAGTAAACTTGGTATCTCGGTCAGATACAAATTCCTTGGGCATTCCATGCAGTCTAAGTATCTCCTTCATGAAGATGTTGGCAATATCTATGGCCTTGCAAGTTGATTTGACTAGAATGAAATGAGAAGACTTACTCAGTTTTTCCACCACGACCATGATGGAATCATTTTTCTTGGTCGACTTTGGTAATCCAGTGATGAAATCCATTGAGATGGTTTCCCATTTCCATTCTGGGATCGATAGGGGCTATAATAATCCTATTGGATGTCAGTGCTCTTCCTTAACTTGCTGAAATTCTAGGAACTTATCTAGATAATTATCTATGTCTTCCTTCAACCCATGCAAATAGAATTGTTTCCTAGTGGCCATGATCATTTTGATATACTGGGTGACCGGTATATGGTTTATTATGTAGTTCATCCATTATGAGCCTCTTCAAGTAATCACATTTGGGAATACACAATCTATTTATGTAAGTCAACAACCCTCCCTCGAGCATGTTGTAGCCTTCATACTTCATCCCTGTAGGCTCTTGTCTTAGGTATGAGGTCACTGTCTTGAAGAATGAATCTGTCTCTTGTGCATTTCTGATTCTTTCCCTGACATTTTTTTTATAGGTGCTTACTTCTACGAGATGAATCGTTTTTATACTTCTGCTAAGGGAAACAACCACCCTATTTTCCTTTCCTTTGATGTGTTTTATTTCGAAATAAAACTCACTAAGAAGAGACATCCACCTAGATTTCTTGGCATTGAGATTTGATTGATTAAATAGGTGCCTCAATCCACAATGGTCTGTCATAAGCACACATCTCCTTCCCAGGAGGTAGTGCCTCCACATTTTTAAAGAATGTACTATGGAAGCCAACTCTAGGTCATGGGTCACATAATTGATCTCATTCTCATTTAATTTCCAGGACGCGTAGGAAATTACACATCCCTCTTGCATAAGGACTCCTCTGAGTCCTTCCTTTGAGGTATCTATACAAATAGGGAAATCATTATCCAGGTCTGCAATATTTAGCATGGGTGCATGGGTCAGGAGGTATTTCAGTTCCTGAAATATTTCTTCACATTTTGATGTCCAAATGAATTTGATCCCCATTTTCTGAAGGGCAGTGATTGGACAGCCGATATTGGAAAATCCTTTTATGAAACTTCTATAGTATCCTACGAGGCCCATAAAGGATTTGATATTCGATACATACTTATGGGTATGCCATTCCATAATAGATCTTATCTTATCGGGGTCCACTACCACCCCTTCCTTAGAAATGACATGGCCTAAGTAATGGACTTTCTTTTGAAAGAAGTCACACTTTCTAAACTTAGCGTAGAGATGATGCTATCTTAGTACTTGAAGTACGAGTCTAAGATGTTCTTCGTGCTCCTCCCCATTATTGGAGTATATTAGGATATCGTCAATGAAAACCAATACAAACTTGCCCAAGAATTTGTTGAGTACATTATTCATCAAGAACATAAAAGTGGATGGGGCATTGGTTAACCCAAATGGCACCACCACAAATTCATAGTGACCATACCTCGTTCTGAAGGTTGTTTTGTGGATGTCTTCATATTTAATCTAGACTTGGTGGTATCCAGACTTTAGGTCAATCTTAGAGAATATGGAAGCACCTCCCAATTGGTTGAACAAGTCATCGATTCTTAGTAACAGGTACTTGTTATTTATGGTTGTCTTATTGAGTTGTCTATAATCTATGCACAGTGAGAGTGTGCCATCTTTATTTTTCACAAACAATATGGGCACTCCCCATGGGGATGTATCCTTTGTCCATAATATCCTTTAGTTGTAGCTTGAGCTTAAGCATCTCTGGCATGCTCATCCTATATGGTGTTCTAGATGTTGGTACCACTCCCGGTGCAAGTTCTATCGAGAATTCAATATCCCTTCTTAGAGGTAGACCTGGTACTTCTTCTGGGACCACATCCTTGTATTCTCTTAATATGGGGTGGTCATCTAGGTTTGGTTTGTCATCCTCAATAGAGTCTAACACATGTGCGACATATAAAGAGCACCCCTTTCTGCAATACTTTTTCATTTGAAGGGATGATATTTTCCTCACTAAGACAGGCTTCTGAATCCATTGGAGGGTTTTCTTTCTCCCTTCTTCATTTACACATTCTAAACTTTTATGATAATAGTCCAATTTATTTTTGTAAGAAACCAACCAATCCATACCAATCAACAAGTCATAGGATCCCAGGGGAGGTATGTTAAGGGTCGCTTGGGTGGGAAATCCACCCGTGATGAGTTGACAGGCTAGTATGACCTCTGTCACTTTTCTTTTGGTCCCAGTGGCTAATTACACTAGCCATGGCTTAACATGTCCAATTGGTTGCAATTTAGACTTATCAATAGTCTAAGGGGCCACATAACTCAAATTAGAACCTGGGTCAATTAAAATAGAAACTAGTTGGTTGGCGATCATACCTTCCAGCTCCACTACTAAAGCTTGGTGGTCGACTTGATTATTGTCCAAGGCTGCATAGATTCATGGCATGCTCCTAGCCACATCATTGACGATGGTAGATTCTCGGATATTGTAGACTCTCTTATTGTTCTGTTGTCAGTGTGGTTAGTCCCTCAATTTATGATCCTCTCCAAAACCCCAACATTTTAAGGGTTCCTTATTTAGGTTATCGTTCTTTGTTGGGACTGTCTTAAAAGGTTTGTTTCCACATTGAGAGGGCAAATTTTGTTGATATATACTTCTAGTAGGAAGGATCCTTCTAGAATATTTTTTATAGTTTTTAAATCTTGAGGACTTAAAACCCTTCTTCTGGAATCCCGAACTACTCCTCTTCTTCTAGTCTTCGTGGGGTCTTGTCTTACTCCCAAGTTGTTCATAATAGTACCTCACCTTTCAGATAGCTTCTTCTAAGGTATTTGGCTCGTCAAAATCAATCCTATCCCAGTAGGTCTGAGGTAACCCACTAATGAACCATTGCATTTTTATTTTTTCATATTTTATGTAGGGTACATACCTTAGTAGTTTAAATAATTTATTGAAAAATTCATCTATGGTGAGCTGCCCCAGCCTAAGCTCATAGAATTCCTTATTTTTCCCATCCATGTATTCTTCTGAAAAATATTGCTTCCTGAAGTATTTCTCAAACTGTTCCCATGACAAATCCTTCTCATGGGCTCCTTTTACATTCCTAAGTTCTTCCCACCATATGTAAGTCTTTCCATTCAGGTTGAAAATGGTTATTTGAGCCTTCAATTTTTCAGAGTAGTCATGGACTCTGAAATACTTCTTTACACCAAGCAACCCAGCTTCCGCCTCTTCTCCCTTCTTAATATCTCCATCAAAAGAGGGTGGTTTGGCTTTCTTGAACTCTTCAAGAAAATGGGTTTTGGAATGCTTCTTCTTCTTTCCTTTCCTTTGAGAATGTGAGCTGGCATTGCTACTAGAATATCCTTCGGAGTTGTCAGCTTCCTTTCTGGAGGAATATCTCAATGAGTGTCCCCTGCCTCTAGGTTGGACCTTCTTTGCAATACTTCTCCTAGTGAGGTCACTTATGGAGTCATGTTTTCAGATCTTAGTTGGACTTTGACTTCTCTTCTTGTGTCTTTGATCCACATGACTGGTTGCAGGTTCATGCTCTAATTGCCTCTGTATGTCGAATAAGCTCTATAGCAAGACTGCATTAATTTCTGTTTGTTTCTCTTTCTTCTTTATCAATCTCTCATTATCAGCCTTGAAAGTCTGTAACTTGGCCCTGAGGCTCCTTATAGTTTCATATAGATCTGTAGGGGTTCCCACCTCTCTCTTTTCGTTAGATTATTTGTATTTGTTGTGGGAGCCATCCCCCACTTCATGACATGTCACCATACTTTAGTCTTGGATTTATTTTTTCCTGTGATTTATTGATTGCTCGAGTGTTGGAAAAAACACTTATTGTTAGCTAACAATCTATTAGTTCATGAACAATACATAGTTCAATTTATTAAATGCATAGACTTAGTAGAAATTTTCATTCTTTTCTTTAATAACATTTTTATTCAGACATTTTAAGAAAGAGGTAAGGTAGAGTGTCATTCTTTTAAATGTAGTCCAGATAGAGTTTTTAAGTGACTCGTCCATGAGCCCAAGAAAGCCAAGTGTTGTAAACATGATCTGATACCAATTTGTAACACACCCACGATGGGGCAAAGAAAAATAAATAAATAAATAAATTTCATCCTCCTTACAAGAAAAAATCCTCTTTCTTTCTACAGGTTATAATTTGGAGAGTCCAGGTCTCATCCCGAGCCTTCGGTCAAGATTATTCGAGTCTAAATCAAATGAGACTTATAGACCATGATAGTCTCACCTCTAAATCAGACAGGTTCCCTTTCAACCTCTATTACAGGTCTTATGATACCCGTGAACTTCTCCTTCGCGCTTCAATGAAGTCTCGTAGTTGGCGTTAGCCCCTTTTCTGTTGGCCTCTCCTCGGATGTGACCTTGGTGATGACCATGCGATTATGGGCACGACCACAATCAGTTTGGGGTAAAACTAAATTTGGGCCCGCAATCCTCCTCAAGTCTCCATGTGTCCTCCAGATGAAACCATGGTTTGAATTGTGGCCTACCCTTGATATTTTAAACATCGCGCAACTCTTGTCCTCGCAATGATATGGGATCGTCGATCTCATGATATTGACAATACTTTCTGAATTGACAGTTCATATCTACACCTCTCAAATCTACATACCAGATATGTCCCTCCTAGATCAACTATTGTGATCTCTTCGCAATTCCAGACTTCGAGGTTTTGAAATCTCAAACCCTTCTTCTTTTGTACTTCAAACTTTCAGAGTTGATGATCTATGGACACCTGTCCTTCTCAATCAACGGTCTTTCTTCCACTTTGGGTTTTTGACCACTTAACCCAAATCAACTTTCCTCCAACCCTCTTCTCGATCGATGCTCGATATCTCCTTCGGGTTTCAACATTCTTAGATCTCAAGTATCAAAGCTTTTCCCCAATGAATTTTATATGAAGGTTACAATCCTCTGATGTATGTCCTCCTAATATGACGATCGAGGATTACTTCGGGTCTTCACCTGGAGCTCACATATTTGTTCCATGTTTCCTCTGAATCCAACGGCTATGAATCACTTCGGGACTTTACCCGGAGTTCACGGATTTGCGCCATGTTTCCTCTGGATCCAAAAACCATGAATCACTTCGAGACTTTAACTGGAGTTCATGGATTCATGCCACATCTCCCTTAGACCTGTCGATCTAGGTTCACTTTGGGCCTTTGGGCCTTCAAGTTTCGGAAATCTCAGTTCTCAAACGGAAACCCCACTATAATATTTGCAGATCTCTCAATCTATTGACAAGTGTCCTCATACCAATTGACAACTCACAACTCTTCGGCTCTTCGTGCTTCGGGAATCTCAAGTTTCAAACTTGCCTCCTCCCAGACTCACGATATCTAATGGTTTAGATCCACTCTGGTGATCCGATGCTTGAAGTTTACCCCGAACAATCTAACGGCTCATATTTTTTCCTACGATCAAAAAACTTAGATTCTACTTTGGGTTTCCGTTTCTTCGAGCTTTGCAAACTTCAAGTCTCAAAACTTGAAAGGTTATCTCTCCTATGCATGCAAATGTTAATACTCATGCAACTTCCTTAGATTCGATGGTTGTCGATCCTTTTCACCGTGATGCAATGACCATTGTCTCTCCTATCATTCTTCAAAAATTTTAAACCTTTTCTTCTCCTACAAGTCCTACTTTTGGCTCTCATCAAAACTTATCATAAGTGTTATCCCTTCTGAGCTTGATCCTTAAAGGATTTCAATTTCCCATGCACTCCTTGCGTTTGGGGATTTGGATAAGTCAGTTTGAAGGATTTCTTAAAAGGAAATTCTTCTCACCCTCCTATCATTCCTCTACTCTAGTTCTTCAACGCTTGGTCACTTATTGACATCGATCGATGACTCACAACAATTAGACATCTCAAAGCTGCAAGATCTAGGGTTCCTAGAACATTGGTCTGAAGGGAACACCTTCCCAACTTCCAGGGCTTTAGGCTCTAAGTCAAGGCGAGGTAGATTGTGGGTTTACCACGATGGTAACTATGCCAAGAGGCTTTCTCTGACTCTAGGACGGTGATGTAGCTCCCTGAAAGAGTTCCTTTGAGTGACTAAACATGGACGTATGGGAAAATAAATCATACATATAGGTTCTAAAGGGAATGAATGCATATTCATAACTTAATCATTCAACACAGAGAAACAACCCTTTCTAGACATATAAATACTTGCATGCATCCATTACTTACAATTCAAAGCATAAGGAAATAAAAACACTTATCAGAACCATATACTGTGATGCAACTGTTGAAAGGGGTGCTCATTTCCACCCAACCATAGGCTCAGTCACTCCTAATGTATTTATCACTAGCCACCCATGAGCTTAAGACATGATACTTCGAGATTCAATCTCTTACTCCCAGCTCAACGGAAGGTAGGGACAAAGGTTACTCTCCTTCTCCCAATACAAAAATAGATAAGGATGAAGGTTACTCTCCTTATCCTGGTTCAATCTCTATTTTCTATGATCAAAACTCACTGTTTCCTCTTTCAGTCCTTCCTTGGACCCTAGAGTTTCCTCTCTCATCTCTACAGTTTCTCTGTAGGTCTCCCTCTATCCACCACGCTTCCTTTCTTTCCTCCCTTAGTAAGATTGCATGTGGCCTGAATCTCCCTGTCCGTGGTCAGGTCCAGAAGCCTTAACACAACCATTCATGGTCTCTCTCTTAGCACATCCCCTCTTTCAATAGTCATGCAACACGTAATTTACATTCATTAACCTTCTATACAAGGTTCATCAAATCAAACATTCACACGTTTAAGTTTTCCATAGTTCCTTGTCCCATATAGTTATATATACAGACTAGGAGAAACATGGTGTTACACATGAATTTTCTAATTCTCCCGAGATTTGATGATAGGAACATTGTTTATCCTATCATGATCAACAATAATCATGAATTTCTTATGTACTATGTTTTCCATACTGAACATTAATCTCTGCATATTGTTCACTCCTCCTCCTGAGCTTACACTTTCAATCTTTGCATAGTGTTTGAAATTATTTGTTAACTGATATACTGTTGACATCAATGACACTTCATCATAACAAAAATTCATCACATCATAATGACATCGACTATTGACATCAATGACAACATATCAATGACAATATGTCCAACAATCTCCCTCTTTGTCATTGAGGGAAACATACTAACTTCATACACAAACTCCCCCTGTGATGATGCTTTCGTCTGTGAAGTTCTCTATGAAGCTACTCTCCCCCTTTGGCATCAATGGAAAAGGGTTGATCCCCTTATAATCAACATTTGTTTGTCTGGATGTTGTTGTCCAGAATATGAACTTAGGTAACTCCCCCTAGAATCATGTTCTACTTGCAATAACTAAACGACTTCCCCTGTCAATATGCTCTCTCTCTCTCTCTGCTTCTGATTGCTCTCCCCTTTTGTTTTTGAAAGGTTAGTTCTTCCTAACAAGGTCTATTCCCATGTTAATTTACTAATTTCTTATCTTAGTTTAATGGGATTTTTGAGTTTGAATAAGTAGTCTTTTTGATACAAATTTTTGTAGTGATTGACTCTTTTCAACACTTAATCTAATTAAATTCTTATTTAATAACCAAAATACTCCTCTTCAGTTTTTACAGACTTCCCTTTGTCAAATAGAAAAAGAGTATGAATCTTACTGATATATTTGATCTTATTCTTATTCTTCTTTGATATTTGATAGGAATATCAATTTAGGAATTATGCCAATTGATTTAAATGCCAATTTTTTTATCAATCGATCTTTGTTGAATGATACTTCTTGAATTTCTTTGGCACCTTTATTTATTTATTTTTCTTCTTATTGTGTTCGACAACTAACCCTAGCAATGATTTTTCTTTTGACCATTAATCTATAGTTATTCAAGATTTTCCATATGTTAATTTAGAAACTCTTTGGCATAATCCTTTGATTTAGTAAAGACCAAATTTAAACTTTTTTTTTTTGTATTTTCTTTCTTTTTCTAACAACTTATGACATCATCAAAATTTGATATTGTACCATATTCTTTTATAGGTATTTCCTTTTCTTGATATTGATTTATCTCATACTGAATTTCACATTCTTTATTGGGACTTTTACCCATCATGTTCTTATTATTAGTTTCTTCATTTTCAGGTGTAATAACATCTTTCTTGCTTTCTTCTTCAGGTTTTCTTTTCTATATCTTTCAGTGAGATATTTTGTTTTTTGGATCTTCTCTTTCTGATTGTGTTTTTGGATATTTATCATCTCCTCTATTCTTCCAACTGTTATTAGGATTTATCATTGTCTTGAATGACTTATTCAAATATTGACTTTTTGTATTCTTGCAGTTTTGGGATTTGTGCCCGAACTTATCACAGTTGTAACATCTCATTGTATGACAAAATTTGGTGTGTGCCCAACAAAATTACTTCTCCAACATATAATTGAGTTTTTGGATTTTCTTGTTTATCCTTTCTCTAGTTTCTTGCATTCCATTTCTTTATGTCCAAAGATATGACATGAAAAACAATATCCATTGAAGGTGTTTCCATTCTTGATTTTATTTTGGCTTGAAGGATCTATCATTTGATTTTCTTCTTCCTTTTTACTTCTATAGTTGTCTTCTTTCTGTAACGAACCTGCTTAAATAGATGTATAGGGATTATTAATTATAATTAAATTGATAATCTAACTGTGCTAATATGTTAGTTAAACAATAATGATTTCTTAATAATATTAACTAATTAATTATTATTAATTACTTGTTCATATCTGTTAATGATTAATTAATTATTAATTGACTCATTAATTATTTGAGTAAAGAATTAAAGGGGTTAATAGTTTAATTTATTAAAGACTTACGTATACATTAATAAGGGGAAGAAACATTAATAAGGGGATAAGACGTTAAATATAGGGATAATATATTAATAAGGGGATAAGATATTAAATATAGGGATATGATATTAATAAGGGGATAAGACATTAAATATAGGGATAAGATATTAATGAAGGGGATAAGATAATAAAGGGGGAGATAAGAAAATTAATGAGGGGGAAGAGAGTCAGTGAAGGGGGATATGATGGGAGGAATCTTACAGGGAGAAGGATTTTTTTTGCGAAGGGGGAAAGCATTTTGGAGGGGGACTGGATTTTTGTTTGGGATATTTTTTCTGGTGTGGGGAGTTTTGATATTGGGAGTTTTAGTGAACCATTGCAGGGGCATCAGGTTGCTGGGGGTTTTGGGCACGGGGGCCAGGATATCCTTACGGTATCCTGGAGCTAGGGAGCCGGACAGGATGCTCCTAGCTAGCAGGGAGGAACACTCAATTTTGGGCATTGTTTGGCATAGTTTCAACTTTAGCATTGGACCAATAGAGATCGGGGTTAGCATCAGGAAGAGGTAATTTATTTTATGTATTATAAGGAATATGCAGTCTTATGTTGTTGTTCGTAAGTGAATTAGGATCTGTTCATAAATTTTAATTAAACTNGATAATCAAACCCAGTGGGAGAAGTACCTACCTTTGGTAGAGTTTGCCTACAATAACAATTTTCATAGCTCCATCGGAATGCCACCCTACGAAGCTCTGTATGGAAGGCCATGCATAACACTGTTGAGTTGGGATAGATTATAAGATCGAGTAATAGTTGGGCCAGAATTGATTCAAGAGATGGAGGAACAAGTGATTCAGATTAGGCAGAGACTAAAGGAAGCACATGATAGGCAGAAAAATTATGCGGATGCACACAGGACCGACCGAAGTTATGAAGTGGGGGACCAGGTTTTCATTTGTATCAGGCCTAATAAGAGTACCATACAGTTCGGGAAGGGGAAAAAGTTGTCACCTCGATTTATAGGACCGTTCAGAATCCAAGAGAAAATTGGACCCGTTGTCTATCGTCTCGTACTGCCACCCCACTTGCATAAAAATCATAATGTATTTCATGCATTTGTTATACGTCATTATGTTGCTGATGAATCACATAAACTAAATTGGAAGGAATTGCAAGTATCGAATGTGGGAACTCTCATGGTAGAACCATTACACATATTGGACCGTAGAGTTCAACAGCTCAGGAACTGTCTGGTAGACCAGGTTAAGGTCCAATGGGACAAGTATAGTCTAGGATCTGCTACTTGGGAAGATGTCGAGACATTACGACGAGACTATCCCTCACTTTGTTTGACCACCTTGAGAATATGTTTCTCGAAGGTGGGGTGTATGTAACACCACCTTTTGACTTAGACAACCAGGATTTACCTGAGGCCTACTTATATTATTTTCTCTTCACAATGAAAACTATTAAATGATACACTTAAACTTTTAAGACATATGAACCGTTATGAATGTTTAAATGTTATTAATGATGATGAATATGATGCGATCTACTATGTGAATGCAAATTTTATGAATGTTTAAATGTTATTGATGATGATGAATATAATGCGATCCACACCATGAATGTAAATTTTACGAATATTTAAATGTTATTGATGATGTTGGATATGATGCAATCTATTTGATAAATGAGAATTTTATGAAAGGGTGTCGAAATTGAATTATAGGACATTAGAAGATCTATTTCTAACTTGAAAACTTTGATGTTAAGTTGTCGGTACAAGGATACCAAATTGAAATGATGATAGTATGCAATTACATGATGATAATGCATAGAAATGTATGAGTTTGTGTTACAGACTAATCTGCAGGTTATGGGCTATGAAATAGCTAAGGGATAAGGATGATGGAAGTGGATATCATGACCACTAGCCGAGAAATATTATTGTACAAATATTTGTATGTGAAATTACATTGGTTTGGATGCATTGCTATGATATGTGGACCAGTGCAGGATTTCAGGTGATGAGACTGCCCAAAACCGAATAAGTGATGAAAAAACCCCCAGCAACACGGTGCCACTGTATATTCCATTGTAGCGTGTGGACCCTAGTTATGATTAGGAGGGGTGGAGGCATTTCCCACCGTGTATCCTCCGAAACTTGAAGTCATGGGAGGATGGTGTTAGCTCACGCTCCCCAAGATGTGTGATGATGACTGCCAATTGCATGTTGGGGAAGCTTGGTCGAGATAGTGACACTTTCGCTTACGGGTTCTATTTGGAGTTAGGTCAATATAGTTGATGCTCCAAGATAGTCCAACAGAGGAAGGATAGGAATGGAGATGGAAGTAAGTTAGGGAGGAAGGATGAGTAGAAATAGTTGAGAGAGTATGGAGATTTGTCTGATGGTGGAATTTAATGTTTTCCCCTTCTAAAAAGAAAATGTGTATATATGAATATTCATAATTACGTAACTAAACCACAGTTGTCTAAATAAAATTGTTGAACTGAATAATTGTAATTAAAGGATTTTGCAAACATTTGATTGGTTATTGTCTTTTATAAAAGACTAGTCTTGTTGATTGGATTGTATGCATACATAAATTACTAAAGGGTGATAGTTATTGATTATTAGTACATGCACGAGACTTGTATGCACTAGCTACACATGCATTTCTTGTACATGTACACTAGTATGTATCAGTTTTCTTGACTTACTTACTAATAATGTCGGTTAATTGTTATGAATGTGTGAACCATGTTTCTTTTCCTTTGTACCATGAGATACCTTAACTTCGGGACGATGTTTCCTGAAGGGTGGGTGTATGTAACGACCCTTCTTAAATAGATGTATAGGGATTATTAATTATAATTAATTTGATAATCTGACCATCCTAATATGTTAGTTAAACAATAATTATTTCTTAATAATATTAACTAATTAATTATTATTAATTACTTGTTCATATATGTCAATGATTAATTAATTATTAATTGACTCATTAANGACCAACAGAGATCGGTGTTAGCATCAGGAAGAGGTAATTTATTTTATGTATTTGTTTTATGTATTATAAGGAATATGCAGTGTTATGTTGTTGTTCGTAAGTGAATTAGGATTTGTTCGTAAATTTTAATTAAACTAAATGGATATATGTTGGTTATGAAATGTTAGGATAACATTTCCTTAAATTAATTTTTTTTTTCTTGTTTTATAAGGCTCTGTGGAGCAGAACCCTACACTTTCTTATTGTATCCAAGGCCAGTTTTGTCATCAGCTAATCTATGGCTCTTCTAAATCTTATCTAGGATAGATGAGCTATTCTGGAAATTGACAATATTGTTTGTCTTTTCATTCATTTTTCTGAGATTGATTATTTCTAAATTCAACATGTGACATAATTCTTCCTTTTTAGTCAACTGAATTTTCAGGGCTTCGTCCACTTCTTTAGCATGTTCAAGTTGAGTCTTTAGATTTATGACAATTTATTTTGTCTCATCCTAGACTTATTTTCATTTAATAGTTTCTTCATATGTCTTCAATTATTCCATATCTTTTGTTAGATCAAAAACATTAGTTTTCAATATTTTGATATCTTCCTTGTATTCTAGTTGAATCCTTTTGAGGTTGATAGCTTCTAATTCAAGATTTTGACATGATTCTTCCTTTTTAGTTATTTGGATATTCTGATATTCTTCTCTTTTCTTAGCTTATTCAATTTGAGTCATTAGATATGCATTAGTACTTTCAGTTATATTTTTGAAATTGATGATTTCCAATTCCATCACGTTGTAAGAATTTTCTTTCCTTGTTAACTGAATTTTTAAGTCTTTTTCACTTTCTTTAATTTCTTCAAGTTGAGTGTTTAGACTGTTAACTAATTCTTATAATTATTTTAGTACTTATTTTCTTTTACTGTCATGTATCTTTAATTCTTCCATCTCTTTTGTTAGAATAATAACTTTGGTTTTCAAACTTTTGGCCCTTCTTCTTTGTTTTCTAGCTGAAACATTTGTTCATGATCTTCATGGTTAGATTGATCTAGCTGTTGAAGTAGAATCATTTCTTTCAGTTGGATTTTCTCCAAGTCTTATAGAGTGCACATGGTTGTGGAATCAATATTGTCAAGAGCCTCCACGGGAACTTTAATATGCATATAATTTCTTGGTTCCAAGTGAATCTCTTCTATAACAACCGCAACATCAATTTTAAGATAATGTAATTTTTCTTTAATGAAAGATGAGGTATTCCTCAATTCCTTGATGAGGTCATCTTATTCACTATTGAATGAGATTGAATCCTTCACTTCATTAAGATTATAAATATTTTTCTTTGAACTATGTTCTTCAATCAGATTGAAATTTTCTTTTTCTTTATCTTCTTCATTATCTTGATAAGAACTCTCTTCTTCTGAGTTTTGTTCTTTATTCTGATAAGAATCATCTTCATTAGAATCTTGTTCCTCACTTTCATTTAATTTATCTTCTTCTTATGTTTCATTCTGATAACTATTTTTTAGTTGAAGCCATAATTCTTTGGCATATTTGTAGTGCTTCATCTTTTCTTTGACTTGATCTGACAATCCATCCTGTATTTCTTTTAAGGCTACTAAATTGTTTCTCTTGTATTCCTTTGCAATTTTGGATTTTCTCTTTGAAGTATTTAAGTGCCAAGGCTTACTTACTACTGAATCCCAAACTCTAGATCCTCTTCAATTCAGATATCTTTTCATATTTTCCCTTGATGATAAATAATATGTGTTGGACAACTGAGAGGGGGGGGG
>JZKD02S2199051.1:13816-27308 GCA_000966675.3 Picea glauca | reverse complement strand
TAATGGAGACATTAGAAGTGGACCCAACCCTAAAATAAGGAAAGTGGGCCAAGTGACCTAGAAGATGTTTTTAAGGAAGCTACTTGGAGAGTATAAATAAGAGGCAAGGATCTCTTATTTGAATTACACTTGAACATATTGAATATCTATATGTTTCTAAGGTAACCAAGGATATCTAAACTAGAATTCTAAGTGAAGGTGAAGAGAAGAAGGCCAAAATGCAAGGAAGGATAAATTCTTTTGTTGGTGCTTTCTAAGGTATGTTATTTACAAGTCATCTCACCATTTTTTCTATAATTGTTTTTTCTATAATGATTCTGGTGTAGCACGCGCTCACAAGCAAAGCCACTCATAATATCTTTCCTTATTCACTACCTGAAGAACTCTAACACTCTTTTATTTCCCTATCGAGAAATATGCACCCACAACAACCCTCGTGGGATCCCCTCTTTACAAATCGGAGGATTGGAATTCGCGACTTCGTGAATCCAATGATCGAGCATAGTCCTCTCGAATACCCGAAACCCAACAACCAATCAACGCTGACTTTCTCCTATCGGGGTTTCCTCTATCATGAATTTGACACTCGCGATGTCGAACCACTCGTATCACCAACTCCCGACTTTCGATTAGCCGAAACTCTGACACACGCGCAAGTTTGACTTTTCAACGCCTTCACTCCATCGACGTTTTGGAGTTCGCAATATCGTAAATCTTGATGTAATGAGTTCGAAACTTCTCGCTGCGAAACCCCTATAAGGTGTGCCACCTGTCCACCCACCGATTCCTATGGCCCCACACTGTTCTTTAGCTATGGGGATATCATGTTTCTTGATTTCGCGATTCCTATTTCAAAAATTACGGGCTTCAACCTACGAAACCCCGATACACGATTCCACGTGCAAATCCGATGGTCCTTGTGACTCAGATCTACGGTCCTACCCCTCGTGAGCTTTGAACCTTTTGGGAATACTCCGACGTATCTTTCCTGCTTCTCTGTTAGATCTAACAACTCATGGGATCTGGCGGATCCTCCTCGGAGAATACCGACCGTCCGTCTTTCCTACATGATTCCAACGAATGACGAAGTGTCCCTCCACAGAAATCATCCACCTGTAGCATGAAATTACGATGCCTGCTTAAACCTTCAAGGCACAACTTCTCTACATTTTCCTTCAAAACATTTCGAGAGCCCTATCCTCCCTGAACTTCCTTATAACTCTGAGCCTTGGAGAAGACTCTTGCATGCACTCCTTGCGAAAACCTTCAAACACTTCAAGTGCTTGAATCCTTTCAACTATGTACACATCTGCAGCAACAGTCCTTCAACTCTTTCTCAGGTTCACAACCATGAACTTCACTTGGCCTGCGCACTCCTTGCACGGCTCCTGTTCCTGTATGCACTTCTGTGGAAATGAGAACAAAAGTAAAACTATCTGAGCCCTTTGTCAACGCACTCCTTGTGGACACTTCAACTGCACTCCTTGCAAGAATCCTTGGCTCAAATAGAGAAACAATTGAAACTCATTCCTACTTCCTCTCAGACTTCAATTCAAACATGAAATCATATACACAACATATAAAGAAAATGTATAACAGGAAGAAAACATTCATGAGCATATCATTCAGCATCAATACACTAAGAACAACACAAAACCATGAATTTGAATCAATCTCTTTATATTAATCCAAATGTCTGTACATGGGTGTTCTTACATAGATATCTACATGCTCTTGCTCAAATGCTTCAATCTCTAATGATACAATACACAATGAGGGTGTCTATATCCTGTTTCCCTCTTGCGCTCTACAACTGTCTAATCTAGAATTAAATTCTACCTACTTGCATTAACTACTTTAAATGCCTTCTACCTACTAAGGACAAGAGAAATCCGCTCAAGGTCCATTACATTATACAAGTGCACTTCATCTTAATGAATTCATTTAAGATTGCGCAACAATTCCAAGGTGATTTCAAAACTTGTGCTGGCACTTGTCCAGCTATCCGTTGTGTTTCGCGCTGGCTCGCTTGATGTTGGTGATGCTCCTGCATCATACTCCCTCGCTTGAAAATTTTCATGGGCTCCTATCCATGAGCTCCTGCACGGTCTGTCCATGCTTCTGGATCTCTGCTTCATTTTCCCAACTGGCATCTTCAACTGGATGGCTCTTCCATTTGACCAAATACTCAAAGTATTCTTTCCTCCTAGTCTTCTTACCAACCCTCTTGTCCAGTATGCATTCCATCTGCGGCTTCTCTGCAACTGGCATAGTTTTTGTCCACTAGACCACTGGTTGCTCAATCCCAGCTCCTGCTTCTCTAGCTCTATATAGTTACAAATCCGAGATATTGAATATTGGAGAAATTTCGATCCCATCGAGTAATTCAATCTCGTAAGCATTTGCCCCAAATTTCCTCAAGACCCTACATGGTCCGATTTTCTTCATCTTCATCTTATTATATGTCCCTCTTGGGAACCTCTCCTTTCTCAAATGTGCCAGAACCAAGTCACCAACTTCAAACTGAAGTTGTCTTATGTGTTGATCTGCTATACGCTTATACTTCTGACTTGAATTCTGCAATCACTCTTTCACCTGACTGTGAAGTTCTTCCATCGCTTCTGCGAAATCTTCTGCACTAGCGCTTCTAGTCGTAGTCTGTTCTGAATCCCTCAGTTCAGAAATTCCTCTCAGATGCATACCATAGACAACCTAAAATGGACTTTTCCCTATGCTCCTATTAACTGAGTCGTTATAAGCAAACTCTGCCTGTGGTAATATGTTGTCCCACTGGCTGTGGTGCTCCGTCACCAAGCTTCTCAGCAAGTCTCCCAGACTTATGTTTATCACTTCTATCTGTCCATCCGTCGGAGGATGATAAGATGAACTAAAATACAAGTTAGTTCCCAGCTTCTTCCATAAGTTTTTACAAAAATTCCCTATGAATTTTGTATCTCGATCTAAAACTATGCTCCTTGGCAATCCATGAAGTCGAATAACTTCTTTGAAAAACAGGTTCGCAATATGATTTGCGTCACTGGTCTTTTGACATGGAATGAAGTGTGTCATCTTGGAAAATCTATCCGCCACCACAAAGATTGAATCAACACCTCTTTGCGTTCTTGGCAACCCCAATACAAAATCCATGCTAATTGCATCCCACGACCTCTCTGGTATGGGCAATGGTTGATAGAATCCTGCATTTTGTCTCCTTCCCTTCGAATGATGGCAAATTTTGCATCTTTCCACGAATCTTTTGACATCTGCTCACATTCCTGGCCAAGAATATGACTCATTCAATTTTGCGAACGTCTTGTCGTGACCAAAGTGCCCTACCAATCCTCCATTGTGTTTCTCCTTCAACAAATTCTCCCTCATGGAGAATTTAGGAATACACAGTTGATTGCCCATGAACAACAATCCTTCCCAGATCATATACTACATCCATTGGCTTCTATCTCTAAGAATTGGATTCTCAACTGCTTCATACGCTTCCTTGAAATCTTGATCTTCGGCGTACATGTCCCAGAGATCATCAAAACCCAATGTTTTGACTTTGAACTCCTGCAACAACAAACACTTCCTGCTCAAATCATCAACAACTTTGTTAGCAGTACCAGAAATATGTTTAATCACAAAAGTGAAATTCTGCATATACTTAACCCATTTGGCATGTTTCTGATTCAACTTCTCCTGTTGAGTCACAAACTGCAGTGCATGATTGTCACTGTACAAGACAAACTCTTTCGGGATCAAGTAATGCCTCCATTTCTTCAATGCCTAGATGATGGAATAAAAATACTTATCATATGTGGAGTATTTCACTTTCGCTTCATTTATCTTCTCGTTGAAGTATGCTATCGGCCTATCTTCCTGACTCAAGACTGCCCCGATCGCAAATCCACTTGCATCGCATTTCACCTTAAATGTCTTCTGGAAATCTGGCAACACCAAAACTAGTTGTTCCGTAATCTTCCTCCTCAAAAGATTAAAATAGTTCTCAACTTCTTCAGTCCAGTGAAAATATTTGTGTCTTTTCTTCACTGTGTCCATCATTGCTGCGCTAATTCCACTAAAATTCGTGATGAATTTTCGGTAGAAACTAGCCAAACCGTGAAAACTTCTCACCTCAAAAATATTCTTCGGTGATGGCCAATTCTTGATCACTTCCACCTTATCTGGATCCATCCTCAACTCATCTGCAGAAATAACAAACCCCAAGTAAATGAGCTCTGTCTTCATAAATGAGGATTTCTTCATATTTATCAACAACTTTTCCTGCTGCAATCTCTGCATCACTTTAGCCAAATGCTTCAGATGCTCTGCCACTGTCTTACTGTAGATCAATATGTCATCCAAATACACAATGACAAATTTTTCGATGAACTCCCTCGGGACTTCGTTCATCAATCTCATGAAGGTACTTGGAGCATTTGTTAAGCCAAATGGCATAACAAGCCATTCATACAACCCTTCATTTGTTTTGAATGTTATCTTCCATTCATCACCTTCCCTCATGCGAATTTGATGATAACTGCTTTTCAAATCAATCTTTGAAAAATACTTTTCTCCACTCAAGCAATCCATCAGATCATCCATCCTCGGCAATGGAAATCTGTACCTGATGGTTATCTTATTAATCACTCTTGAATCAGTACACATCCTCTAGCCTCCGTATTTCTTCGGACTGAGTACTATTGGAACAACACACAGACTCAAGCTTTTCCTGACTAAACCTTTGTCCAATAACTCTTGGACTTGCCTTTTAACCTCTTCATTCTCTTGCGGCATCAACCTGTATGCGGCTTTGTTTGGAAAACTAGCTCTTGGTATGATATCAATATGATGACTCACACTTCTGATCGGTGGCAACGAACGAGGTAATTCATCCACTACTATATCAGCGAACTCTTCCAGCAGTTCCTGAACATCTTCTGGTAAATCATCCACTCTTGTGCTGGTCAGAACAATCTTCGTCTTCCTGACCATAATGAACTGTGGATCCTCTTTCTTCTTAGCCTTTGTAAGAAGTTATTTTCCACTCATGAGAAGTACAGTGTTGCTTACTTCCGGCTTCACCTCCTTATCCTTAATTGGAAGCAACATGTGAGTCCTCCCATTCTTCTCTAAGGTGTATGTGTTCATTCTCCCATCATGAATCAATTTCATGTCATATTGCTATGGTCTACCCAACAATAGATGACAAACATCCATGGGAATAACATCACACAAGATCTTATCATTATATCCTCCTATCTTGAATTCAACTAAACATTGTTCAGTNTTCGATGAACTCCCTCGGGACTTCATTCATCAATCTCATGAAGGTACTTGGTGCATTTGTTAAGCCAAATGGCATAACAAGCCATTCATACAACCCTTCATTTGTTTTGAATGTTATCTTCCATTCATCACCTTCCCTCATGCAAATTTGATGATAACCGCTTTTCAAATCAATCTTTGAAAAATACTTTTCTCCACTCAAGCAATCCATCAGATCATCCATCCTCGGCAATGGAAATCTGTACCTAATGGTTATCTTATTAATCGCTCTTGAATCAGTACACATCCTCTAGCCTCCGTATTTCTTCGGACTGAGTACTGTTGGAACAACACACAGACTCAAGTTTTCCCTGACTAAACCTTTGTCCAATAACTCTTGGACTTGCCTTTTAACCTCTTCATTCTCTTGCGGCGCCAACCTGTACGCGACTTTGTTTGGAAAACTGGCTCCTGGTATGAGATCAATATGATGACTCACACTTCTGATCGGTGGCAATGAATGAGGTAATTCATCCACTACTATATCAGCGAACTCTTCCAGCAGTTCCTGAACATTTTCTGGTAAATCATCCACTCTTGTGCTGGTCAGAACAATCTTTGTTTTCCTGACCATAATGAACTGTGGATCCTCTTTCTTCTTATCCTCTATAAGAAGTTATTTTCTACTCATGAGAAGTACAATTTTTCTTACTTCTGACTTCACCTCCTTATCCTTAATTGAAAGCAACATGTGAGTCCTCCCATTCTTCTCTAAGGTGTATGTGTTCATTCTCCCATCATGAATCACTTTCCTGTCATATTGCTATGGTCTACCCAACAATAGATGACAAACATCCATGGGAATAACATCACACAAGATCTTATCATTATATCCTCCTATCTTGAATTCAACTAAACATTGTTCAGTGACAGTTACCTAGTGTCCTTTCTGTAGCCACGAAACTCTATATGGGCTTGGATGATCAATCGTCTCCAGCTCCAGTTTCTCTACCATCTCGGTTGAAACAAGATTATTCGTGCTACCACTATCTATGATGAACTTGCATACCCTGTCCTTGGTCTTGCAAGGAGTCCTGAAAATTCTAGTCCTTTGGGCTGAACTCTCCACCTCTTTCTCTGGTGTCAAAAGGACTTTTCGCATCATGAGCGATCTTCCACCTTCAACGTCTTCTTCTTCAACATCCCGCCTATGTTCTTCGGCGATGTGAGTTTCTCCACCCTCTTTATTTTTATTAGGANAATCCGCTCAAGGTCCATTACATTATACAAGTGCACTTCATCTTAATGAATTCATTTAAGATTGCGCAACAATTCCAAGGTGATTTCAAAACTTGTGCTGGCACTTGTCCAGCTATCCGTTGTGTTTCGCGCTGGCTCGCTTGATGTTGGTGATGCTCCTGCATCATACTCCCTCGCTTGAAAATTTTCATGGGCTCCTATCCATGAGCTCCTGCACGGTCTGTCCATGCTTCTGGATCTCTGCTTCATTTTCCCAACTGGCATCTTCAACTGGATGGCTCTTCCATTTGACCAAATACTCAAAGTATTCTTTCCTCCTAGTCTTCTTACCAACCCTCTTGTCCAGTATGCATTCCATCTGCGGCTTCTCTGCAACTGGCATAGTTTTTGTCCACTAGACCACTGGTTGCTCAATCCCAGCTCCTGCTTCTCTAGCTCTATATAGTTACAAATCCGAGATATTGAATATTGGAGAAATTTCGATCCCATCGAGTAATTCAATCTCGTAAGCATTTGCCCCAAATTTCCTCAAGACCCTACATGGTCCGATTTTCTTCATCTTCATCTTATTATATGTCCCTCTTGGGAACCTCTCCTTTCTCAAATGTGCCAGAACCAAGTCACCAACTTCAAACTGAAGTTGTCTTATGTGTTGATCTGCTATACGCTTATACTTCTGACTTGAATTCTGCAATCACTCTTTCACCTGACTGTGAAGTTCTTCCATCGCTTCTGCGAAATCTTCTGCACTAGCGCTTCTAGTCGTAGTCTGTTCTGAATCCCTCAGTTCAGAAATTCCTCTCAGATGCATACCATAGACAACCTAAAATGGACTTTTCCCTATGCTCCTATTAACTGAGTCGTTATAAGCAAACTCTGCCTGTGGTAATATGTTGTCCCACTGGCTGTGGTGCTCCGTCACCAAGCTTCTCAGCAAGTCTCCCAGACTTATGTTTATCACTTCTATCTGTCCATCCGTCGGAGGATGATAAGATGAACTAAAATACAAGTTAGTTCCCAGCTTCTTCCATAAGTTTTTACAAAAATTCCCTATGAATTTTGTATCTCGATCTAAAACTATGCTCCTTGGCAATCCATGAAGTCGAATAACTTCTTTGAAAAACAGGTTCGCAATATGATTTGCGTCACTGGTCTTTTGACATGGAATGAAGTGTGTCATCTTGGAAAATCTATCCGCCACCACAAAGATTGAATCAACACCTCTTTGCGTTCTTGGCAACCCCAATACAAAATCCATGCTAATTGCATCCCACGACCTCTCTGGTATGGGCAATGGTTGATAGAATCCTGCATTTTGTCTCCTTCCCTTCGAATGATGGCAAATTTTGCATCTTTCCACGAATCTTTTGACATCTGCTCACATTCCTGGCCAAGAATATGACTCATTCAATTTTGCGAACGTCTTGTCGTGACCAAAGTGCCCTACCAATCCTCCATTGTGTTTCTCCTTCAACAAATTCTCCCTCATGGAGAATTTAGGAATACACAGTTGATTGCCCATGAACAACAATCCTTCCCAGATCATATACTACATCCATTGGCTTCTATCTCTAAGAATTGGATTCTCAACTGCTTCATACGCTTCCTTGAAATCTTGATCTTCGGCGTACATGTCCCAGAGATCATCAAAACCCAATGTTTTGACTTTGAACTCCTGCAACAACAAACACTTCCTGCTCAAATCATCAACAACTTTGTTAGCAGTACCAGAAATATGTTTAATCACAAAAGTGAAATTCTGCATATACTTAACCCATTTGGCATGTTTCTGATTCAACTTCTCCTGTTGAGTCACAAACTGCAGTGCATGATTGTCACTGTACAAGACAAACTCTTTCGGGATCAAGTAATGCCTCCATTTCTTCAATGCCTAGATGATGGAATAAAAATACTTATCATATGTGGAGTATTTCACTTTCGCTTCATTTATCTTCTCGTTGAAGTATGCTATCGGCCTATCTTCCTGACTCAAGACTGCCCCGATCGCAAATCCACTTGCATCGCATTTCACCTTAAATGTCTTCTGGAAATCTGGCAACACCAAAACTAGTTGTTCCGTAATCTTCCTCCTCAAAAGATTAAAATAGTTCTCAACTTCTTCAGTCCAGTGAAAATATTTGTGTCTTTTCTTCACTGTGTCCATCATTGCTGCGCTAATTCCACTAAAATTCGTGATGAATTTTCGGTAGAAACTAGCCAAACCGTGAAAACTTCTCACCTCAAAAATATTCTTCGGTGATGGCCAATTCTTGATCACTTCCACCTTATCTGGATCCATCCTCAACTCATCTGCAGAAATAACAAACCCCAAGTAAATGAGCTCTGTCTTCATAAATGAGGATTTCTTCATATTTATCAACAACTTTTCCTGCTGCAATCTCTGCATCACTTTAGCCAAATGCTTCAGATGCTCTGCCACTGTCTTACTGTAGATCAATATGTCATCCAAATACACAATGACAAATTTTTCGATGAACTCCCTCGGGACTTCGTTCATCAATCTCATGAAGGTACTTGGAGCATTTGTTAAGCCAAATGGCATAACAAGCCATTCATACAACCCTTCATTTGTTTTGAATGTTATCTTCCATTCATCACCTTCCCTCATGCGAATTTGATGATAACTGCTTTTCAAATCAATCTTTGAAAAATACTTTTCTCCACTCAAGCAATCCATCAGATCATCCATCCTCGGCAATGGAAATCTGTACCTGATGGTTATCTTATTAATCACTCTTGAATCAGTACACATCCTCTAGCCTCCGTATTTCTTCGGACTGAGTACTATTGGAACAACACACAGACTCAAGCTTTTCCTGACTAAACCTTTGTCCAATAACTCTTGGACTTGCCTTTTAACCTCTTCATTCTCTTGCGGCATCAACCTGTATGCGGCTTTGTTTGGAAAACTAGCTCTTGGTATGATATCAATATGATGACTCACACTTCTGATCGGTGGCAACGAACGAGGTAATTCATCCACTACTATATCAGCGAACTCTTCCAGCAGTTCCTGAACATCTTCTGGTAAATCATCCACTCTTGTGCTGGTCAGAACAATCTTCGTCTTCCTGACCATAATGAACTGTGGATCCTCTTTCTTCTTAGCCTTTGTAAGAAGTTATTTTCCACTCATGAGAAGTACAGTGTTGCTTACTTCCGGCTTCACCTCCTTATCCTTAATTGGAAGCAACATGTGAGTCCTCCCATTCTTCTCTAAGGTGTATGTGTTCATTCTCCCATCATGAATCAATTTCATGTCATATTGCTATGGTCTACCCAACAATAGATGACAAACATCCATGGGAATAACATCACACAAGATCTTATCATTATATCCTCCTATCTTGAATTCAACTAAACATTGTTCAGTGACAGTTACCTAGTGTCCTTTCTGTAGCCACGAAACTCTATATGGGCTTGGATGATCAATCGTCTCCAGCTCCAGTTTCTCTACCATCTCGGTTGAAACAAGATTATTCGTGCTACCACTATCTATGATGAACTTGCATACCCTGTCCTTGGTCTTGCAAGGAGTCCTGAAAATTCTAGTCCTTTGGGCTGAACTCTCCACCTCTTTCTCTGGTGTCAAAAGGACTTTTCGCATCATGAGCGATCTTCCACCTTCAACGTCTTCTTCTTCAACATCCCGCCTATGTTCTTCGGCGATGTGAGTTTCTCCACCCTCTTTATTTTTATTAGGACACTCATAAGACTTGTGCCCATTCTTCCCACATGTGAAGCATGTGATTACTCCAGCTCTTCCTCTTCCTCTACCTCTACCTCTAGTACGAGGAAAATTATTGTTGTCAGCATAATATCCTCTCTGCTTAGTATGTTGCCCTCTCTGTTCAACATATGGCCCTCACTATGAACTTCCACCTCTCTCAGTTCAAGTCTGAGGTTTCTTCCAGTCTTCCTTAGGCTTCTGATATTTGTCTTGGGCATTTGATTTGCCTCTGGGCTGACTTCTGCCTCAACCTCTTTGACTCTGCTTTCAGCTTAGCTTCTCCTCAGCTTTTAGATCAATCTGATAAGAATATTCCACCGTTCGAATGGTTACCATACTCATCTCAATCCTGGATATCATATCTTAGGCCATTCATGTATCTGGCAACTTTTTCATCATCGCTCTCCCGATGACCTGCCCTGATGTTTAGTTTGTAGAATTCCTCAGTGTATTATTTCACTTTCGTCAGCTTCTATCTCAGGTTCTGCATCCTCCTGAATAGAGTAATTTGATAATATCTGGGGATGAATTTTGCCTTCATCTTCGTGATCATTCGATCCCAGCTCTTGATTTTATGCTTGCCCTTACAGCATCTGTCATCTTGTAGTTCATCCCACCACAATGTTGCATGTCCTTTCAATCTTGTGATTGCATGCTTGAATTTCTTTTCTTCCTCGACATCTTCATAGTCAAAGTATGTGTCTAGAGCTCTAATCCAGTCTAGAAGTTCCTCTGCATCCAAGTTTCCCTCATAAACTGGAATGTCCATCTTTGCTCTTGCACCCATCCTTGCAATAGCTCTGATCAAATGCTCATTTGATGCATCTTCAACTGCAACTTCTTCTTCACGTTCAGCCTCAACTTTGCTTTCAGAATCACTAAGATCCCCTGCACTGTCTGTGCATCTTTGGGTTGTCTCCATATCTTCGATTCTTGCTCGGAGATCACGCATTTGTCTCTCCACAAATGGATCTATCATCTGCCTGCCTCTTCTTCTCGGCATTTCCCTATCCTCTGGTGGATCGGGTGTCTGCATGTCTCTTCTCCTGGGTGGCATGGAGAATTCTCTTTTTCTCTACTACAGAAAGAAAATAACCTTTCTGTGCTCTGATACCACTTGGTGCAGCACGCGCTCGCGAGCACGCTCGCTCACAGGATCTTTCCTTCTTCACAGCCCGAAGAACTCTAATGCTCTTCTATTTCCCGATCAAGAAATCTGCACCCACAACAACCCTCGTGGGATCCCCTCTTTACAAATCGGAGGATCGGAATTTGTGACTTCGCGAATCCAATGGTCGGGCATAGGCCTCTCGAATCCCCGAAACCCGACAACCAGTCAACGCTGACTTTCTCTTATCGGGGTTTCCTCTATTGCAAATTCAACACTCGTGATGTTGAACCATTCGTATCCCTAACTCCCAAATTCTGATTAGTCGAAACTCCAACACACGTGTGAGTTTGACTTTTCAATGCCTTCACTCCATTGGCGTTTCAGAGTTCGCAATATCACGAATCCTGATGTAATGAATTCAGAACTTCTCGCTGCGAAACCCCAATAATGTGTGCCACCTATCCACCCACCAATTCCTGTGGCCCCACACTGTTCTTTAGCCATCGGGATATCGCGTTTCGCGATTTCTCTATTCCTATTTCCAAAATTACGGGCTTCAACCTACGAAACCCCAATACACGATTCCACGTGCAAATCCGACGGTTCTTGTGACTCGGATCTACGGTCCTGTCCCTCTTGAGCTTTGAACCTTTTGGGAATACTCTATCATATCTTCCCTGCTTCTTTCCTAGATCTAATAACTCACGGGATGTCACAGATCCTCCTCAGAGAATACCGTCCGTCCGTCTTTCCTTGGTGATTCCAGGAAATGACTAAGTGTCCCTCCACGGAACTCGTCCACCTGCAGCGTGAACTTATGATGCCTACTTAAACCTTCAAGGCAAAAATTCTCTACACTATCCTTCAACAAATTTCGAGAGCCCTATCCTCCCTGAACTTCCTTGTAACTCTGAGCCTTGCAAAAGACTCTTGCGCGCACTCCTTGCGACAACCTTCAAACACTTCAAGTGCTTGAATCCTTTCAACTCTGCGCACACCTACAACAGCAATCCTTCAACTCTTTCTCAGGTTCACAACCATGAACTTCACTTGGCCTGCGCACTCCCTGCACGGCTCCTGTGCCTATATGAACTTCTTCGGAAATGAGAACAAAAGTAAAACTATCTGAGCCCTCTGTCAACGCACTCCTTGCGGACACTTCAACTGCACTCCTTGCAGGAATCCTCGGCTCAAATAGAGAAACAATTGAAACACATTCCTGCTTCCTCTTAGACTTCAATTCAAACATGAAATCATATACACAACATATAAAGCAAAGGCATAACAGGAAGAAAACATTCATGAGAATATCATTCAGCATCAATACACAGAGAACAACACAAAACCATGAATTTGAATCAATCTCTTTCTATTAATCCAAATGTATATACATGGGTGTTCTTACACATCTCTCTGCATGCTCTTGCTCAAATTCTTCAATCTCTAATGATACAATACACAATGAGGGTGTCTATATCTCGTTTCCCTCTTGCGCTCTACAACTGTCTAATCTAGAATTAAATTCTACCTACTTGCATTAACTTCTTTAAATTCTTTCTACCTACTAAGGATGAGAGAAATCCACTCAAGGTCCATTACATTATACAAGTGTGCTTCATCTTAATGACTTCATTTAAGATTGCGCAACAATTCCAAGGTGATTTCAAAACTTGTGCTGGCACTTGTCCAGTTGTCCATTGTCTTCTGTGCTGGCTCGCTTGATGTTGGTGATGCTCCTGCATCAGATTCATACCATGAAATTGCTATGAAAAGTGAGAAAACATATCCAAGTATCTGTGGTAAAAAAAACATCTTGTGGGTCATTGTATGTTTGGAGTTACACTCTATGGAAAATAGGGTTTGTGGCCAATCCTAAAACTAGTAAAAATCAGCTGTTTCGGGTAAAAACGTCATAAATTCTTCATAACAGATCCAAATTTAGTGAGACAATTTTTTTTGGTTAGGGGACTGTATTTATTATGTTGTGTAATAGTTTTATATCACTTCATCAAATATATTGTGTAGGGCATGCTCTACAATGTCGCTCTCTAGAATAAGCTAGAATTCAGCAAGGTATGCCATTTTTGCTATAACTCCTTTTCTGAGAG
>JZKD02S2199051.1:0-13806 GCA_000966675.3 Picea glauca | reverse complement strand
CCAACTTGGCACAAGCTCCCATTTTCAAGGAACTCTTCCTGGGCCTAACTCTTAGATATACATGATCTCCCGTTTTGAACTCTCTTGGAGTTCTCTTTTGATCAGCATAACTTTTATGTTGGTTCTGAGCGACCTTCAGATTTTGTTTTATCTGAGTCACTTGTTGTTCCATTTATTTCAACATGTCAGGTCCAAAAGAAATCCTATTTACAGGATTACTCCAGCTGACTAGAGTATTACATGGCCTACTGTAGAGGACCTCGAAGGGACTCATATTTAAGGATGCTTGGTAGTCGTTGTTGTAGGCGAATTCTACCAATGGCAGGTAGTCTTCCCATTTCCTGGGTTGATGCATTACATGCATCCTTAACATATACTCTAATGTTTGATTCAATGTTTCTCTCTGTCCATCAGTTTGAGGGTGATAGGTGGTGCTAAACAAAAATTTGGTCTCTAAACCAGTCATCAGTGATTTCCAAAAATTGGAAGTAAATTTTGTGTCTCTGTCAGACACTATCTGTTTCGGCATTTCGTGCAGTCTAAATACCTCTTTCATGAATACCCAGGTGATATCTATTTCCTTGTAGGTTGATTTGACGGGGATGAAATGAGAAGAATTTCTTAGTTTATCCACCACTACCATAATGGCATCCTTCTGTTTGGTTGAAGTTGGCAATCTAGTGATAAAATCCATGGAGATGGTTTCCCATTTCCATTCTGGGATGGGTAAAGGTTGCAATAGTCCTGTTGGGTGTCGATGTTCTGNAAATATCGCAATCCACAGTGATCTATCATATGTACAAATTTTCTTCCCAAGAGGTAATGCCTCCACATTTTCAAGGCATGCACTATGGCAACCACTTCTAGATCATGAGTCACATAGTTGACTTCATGTTCGTTCAATTTTTGGGATTCATAGTAGATCACACTTCCTTTCTGCATAAAGACTCCTTCGAGCCCTTCCTTACAGACATCTGTGCACACAAGGAAGTCAGCTTTTGGGTCAATGATTTTCAACACGGGTGCATGGGTTAGTAGATTTTTCAGGGTTTGGAATCTTTCTTGACATTTCTGTGTCCACAGGAATTTTGTCCCCTTCTTCTGGAGGGTAGTGATTGGACAACCAATCTTGGTGAATCCTTTTATAAATCTCCTATAGTATCCTGCTAATCCCATAAAGGATCTGATGTCTGAAACATCCTTCGGGGCAGGCCATTCCATGATAGACCTGATCTTGTCAAGATCTACTGCTACCCCTTCCTTGGACAGAACATGTCCCAAGTAATGTATTTGATTCTGGAAGAAGTCACATTTGTTGAATTTAGCATAGAGTTGATGCTCTCTTAGAACTTGCAACACAAGTCTAAGATTCTCTTCATGATCTTCTCTATTCTTAGAGTAGATTAATATGTCATCAATAAAAACTAGTACAAATTTATCTAAAAATTTACTGAGTACATTGTTCATTAAGCACATGAAAGTCGCAGGGGCATTGGTTAACCCAAATGGCACTACCACAAACTCATAGTGACCATACCATGTCCGGAAAGAAGTTTTATGGATGTCTTCACCCTTGATTCAGACTTGATGGTATCCTGACCTCAAGTCAATCTTTGAGAAAATAGATGCACCTCCCAACTGATCAAATAGATCATCGATCCTGGGCAAGAGGTACTTTTTCTTTATGGTTACTTTATTGAGTTTTCTATAATCTATACACAGTCTAAGGGTGCCATCCTTCATTTTCACAAAAAGGACTGGTTCTCCCCATGGGGACATGCTGGTTCGAATATAACCCTTATCCATCATTTCTTTCAATTGCAATTTGAGTTCAACTAACTCAGGTGTTCTCATCCGGTAGGGTGTCTTAGACACTGGCACCACTCCTAGTGTGAGCTCTATCGAGAAGTCAATATCCCTTCTCGGAGGTAGACCCGTTACCTCTTCCGGAAACACATATCTGTATTCTCTTAGGGTAGGATGGTCTTCAAGGATGGGTTTGTCATCTTCTATGGTTTCCAACACCTATATTTCATATAGGGGACATCCCTTTCGGCAATACTTTCTCATTTGCAGGGATGATATTTGTCTCACTGAGACAGGTTTTCGGATCCCTTGAAGGGTTATCCTTTTTCCTTCTTTGCTCACACATTCTAAGGTTTTATGGTAATAGTCCAGTCTGGCTTTATGGGTGGCTAGCCAGTCTATACTAATCAACATATCATATGATCCCAGGCGTAATGTGGTAAGGGTTTCTTGGGTGGGGAATTCACCCAACATCAATTGGCAGGCTGGTATGGCCTCTGCTACTCTTCTTTTAGTGCCAGTAGATAACTGTACTAACCATGTCTTGGTGTTCTTGTGAGGCTATAGTTTACACTTATCAACATCTTAAGGGGCTATATAAATCAAATTTGAACCAGGTTCAATCAAAACAGACACCATATGGTTGAAAATCATACCTTCTATTTCCACCACTGAAGCTTGGTGGTCAGCTTGGTTATTATCCAAGGCTGCATAAATCTGTGGCACACTCCTTGCCACATCATTGACTGTGGTAGCTTCCTAAATGTTATAAACTTTCCGAATGTTCTGTTGTCGGTGTGCACAATCTCTCAAGAGATGTTCTTCTTCGCAACCCCAACACTTCAAAGGTTCTCTCTTCGTGTTATCCACCTTCATTGGTATAGGTCCAGAAGTTTTATTTTCGCTCGATGAGGGAAATTTCTGCTGGAGTACACTCCAAGATGGGAAGTTCATTATGTGGTTCCTCTTGTATTTCTTAAGTCCTAAGGATTTGATCCCCTTTTTCTGAAATCTCGAACCACCCTTCTATTTTCATTCTTCACGAGGCTCTGCTCGATGTCCATATTGTTCCTGACAATATGTTGCCTTTCGAATAGTGTCTTCTAAGGTCTTTCGTTCATCAAACTCAATTCTGTTTTAGTAGTCCTTGGGTAGCCCGCTGATGAAGTGCTGCACCTTTTCCTTTTCTGCTTTTATACAAGGGACATACCTCAACAAGTAGAGGAATTTGTTGACATATTCCTCTATAGTGAGTTTCCCTAGTTTGAGTTCATAAAACTCTTTAGTCTTCTCGTTGAAATATTTTTTCGACAAATACTTCTTCCGGAAATATTTCTCAAACTGTTTCCAGGACAGGTCCTCTTCGCAAACCCCTTTCACATTCTTAAGATCTTCCCACCAGAGGGAAGATATTCCATTCATATTGAAAGTGGCCACTCGGGCCTTCAAATTCTCTGAAAAATCATGGACTCTGAAATATTTCTTCAGTCCAAGTAGCCAGGCCTTTGCTTCCTCTCCCTTCTTTATCTCACCATCAAAGGAGGGAGGTTTGGCCTTTCTGAATTCCTCAAATTTATGACCCTTGGAAGTCTTTTGCTTCTTCTGGTTTCTTCAAGAATAGGAACTAGTCCTACTACTAGAAGAGCCTTCTGAATCACCATCTTCCTTCTGAGAGGAATCGTCTGGCACTGGTCCTTTTCCTTTGGGGTGGACCTTCCTTGAGGTGCTCCTCTCAATATGTCCACTGATATGACCATGTTTCTGCATCTTGGGTTCATGTTTCATTTTTCGTTATAGGTTGGATAAGCTCTGTAGTAAAACTGCATTAATTTCAGTTTGCTTTTCTTGTTCTTTCATCATCCTTTCATTGTCATCCTTGTAGCTTTGCAATTAAACCATGAGACTCCTCACAGTATCAACTAGATATGGAGGGGTCCCTATTGCTCTTCTTTCATCAGACTCTTCGTCTCTATTGTGGGAGCCTTCTCCCATCTCTTGGTGAGTCACCATTCTCTGCGTCTGTAAATTCTTGCGGTTGATCGTCTGCTTGGAAGAAAAGACAAACGCTGGTTGTTAGTCAAGAGTTAGATACATTTTTTTTATTTTTTTTTTTAACCTGCGCATAAATTCATAACTCTTTCACATGCATACACAGTCGGGTTCTCGTTTTCAAAGATAGAGGGTTACTCCTTTTAGGAGTGTTCCGAACAGAGCTTTTGCATGGCTTCGTTCATGAGCCCAAGTAGTCCAAGTTCTATAACCATGTTCTGATACCAATTTGTAACACACCCACTACCATAATCAAATTTTTCGTTGCTTTCTGCAGAATCAGAGCCCCCGAAATATCTACAGAGGCCTAGCGTAAGCTAGCTCTTTCTCTATCTACTCCCATGTGATTGTGGGTCATGATCACAGGTCAAATAACCATGGTGCCTCTCAGTAATTCATGACTCGTCACTACAGAAATGTTGAATCGTTCGACTCTGCAACCGTTGAACCCTAACAGGGCTAGCGACTGGCCAATAGGGACAAATCCCAACAGGGTTAGTGAATGGCCAATAGGAACGGGCCCTGTCGTGTGGTTGAGTGGAGTATAGGTGGCAAGAGGGAAGCATGACACAGAGGGCGATGTGACAGGAGATGGGTCCCACTTCACATGGCACACCATTCTAGACCCCCCCCCCCTCGCCCCATTAAAGGAAGAATGGCAAGGGGGGTCAGAAATTCGCCTGAGCACCGTTGATCAAGGTGAATAAATCCTGACCATTCAAGAGTTCCGCATTCGATTCCGGACCCCCCCTCACTGCTAAAGGCAGAACAACAAGGGGGATCCAGAATGAAGCCTCAACCATAGATCTAGGTGGGTGGACTCTGGCCGTCCAAATCTGCTTGCCACTTACCCTAAGGCGCATTCGCGCCCCAACTTAAAGTCGACATCTCTTCCTCACATCTGATGATCATTATAGACCCTGATATCCTCTGAAATAATATCATCCGTTCATTGAGACTTATCATCACCAGAGTCCAAACTCTCAACCACGGGACTCCCGAATCCTCGATCCCTCGTTTCCCGATGTGGTTAATCTCTTGACATGTAGCCTCCTTAAATCGGATGGTCCAGATCTGTCTCGGGGTTTCCACCATGGAAAGTCCCGATCTCTCATCACCATAACTCTCGAGTTCACGATTCCTGATTTCTCGAAATGGGAAATCTCACGACACGTGGCCTCCTTAAATCGTATGGTCCAGATCTGTCTTGGGGTTTCCACCATGGAAAGTCTCGATATCTCATCACCAAAACTCCCGAGTTCGTGATTCCTGATTTCCCGAAATGGGAAATATCATGACACGTGGCCTCCTTAAATTGGACGGTCCAGATCTATTTTGGGTTTTTCACCCCTATTCACTGGGGGTTTAACCCTCGGGTATCTCCTGACAGATCCAATGGATGTCAGGTTTTCCAGCCGATATCTGATGGCTCAGACAGGTTCCTAACTTGTGCATTCTCCCACGAATTCTTGGACGTGGAAAAATCAACGGTCCAGATGTTCTCATGGACCTTGGGGATCTACGATCCCGATCTCTTCGCTACCCACGAAGACACAGAAAGACAAAGCGGTAAGGCATTTATTACCCTACTTTCTCCTACCAATATAACGGTCATCTGTGACCACTCAAGCGTCACAGATCTCATCCATCGATCAACATCTATTCAGGGTTAAGGCGCTTAACACTCCAGTTTCTTCTTCTGATCTGACGGTCGTGAGTGACCACCGACCTCTCGATGGGATCTCGTCCATATATTTGATACTTATTGTGGATTTCTTAAGGCCTTGTGCCTTCACATCCTTTTTCTAGGTTCTTGATGGGCTTTTCGAGAAGGGTATCTCTATGGGAAGGTTTACCCAGGGTACTATCTGAGGCAGATAAGGGTATCTCTCTCCCGAGAACCAAATGTGAAGTCTGAATTGGATCAGTATGCATATAAATAATGATTTATGAGAACATAATCCATACGTAGTCTTTCCATATAAACATACAATAACCGGTACTGATCAAGACACCATATAGACATTCTTATAATGAAATCATTCACAATTTCACAGCTTATGATCATAAATGTAAGAATACATATATTTGAAGATGTCAAAGAAAAAATACTTATCATAAAGTAACACCAGGGGTTATGAGACTACTGAGAGGGGTGATTGTTTCCACCTAACCGTAGGCTCAACGAATCCCAACGGATTTACCACTAGCCACCCCTGAGCTGAGACCACGATGTTGTGAGACTGCGTCTCTGTTTTCCAGTGACCAAGAGTGAAGGTTACTCTCCTTCCTCTCTGCTATCACTCACTCTGCATATCGCCAAATTTCTCTTTCTCCCCTCGTGTCTTCCCCCCCAATCGGTTCTCCCCCACGCCTTATCCTCTTTCTAGGTTGCGCGTGGCATGATTTTCCACACACTGGTCAGGTCTACAACTCCTACAGATGGGTGGTTCCTTTCCCCCATCCCTCATTAATTCCTGAGGAGCCATTTACCTACCATCTGGTGGGATATTAAATGTGAGGCATTTAATATTGGCCAGCGATCCTCTCTTGGTTCTCTGGGCTAGTGAAGTCCAAATATGGTATTGATTTTTGATGGAAGTTAACGCCACCTTTACAGGTGCCTTCCACCGCCTTTCTCCAACCATCGTGGTGTCGTTTTCAACATATCCCCTCTCAACAATCCTGCAATATAAATTCATAATAGTATTCAAATTCATCGACCTTTTCCACAAGGTCCATTCACATCACACATTCTCATTTCTGAGTTTGCCACAGTTCTTGGCCAGTCCAGTTATTTTTACAAACTGGGGGAAACAAAGTGTTACAAAAGGGAAGATACATTCAAACCAAACCAAACCTTTCGACTAAGGTTCTTTATAAACTTTTTGGAGGAAGGAACACTCCACCCATAAACTCCATAGACCGATATCAGAAAGTAGGGGTTATCTCAACCCAAAGAGCTAAAGCAGTCTCTGAAGAGACCAAAACATGGATTAGAAAATTGAGGCATCAATAGTAGTGGGATAAGAGGCAAGACCACTCGATCGTTTCGTAGAACCAACCAACACAACCTTTGTTTTTTAACCACCATCAGGAGACCCTAACTTTGTGGACATAATTGACCCTAAATAGGTGAATTAAGGCATCAATAGTAGTGGGACAGGAGGCAAGACCACTCAAGCCTTCGATAGAACCAACCAACACAACCTTTGTTTTTTCACCACCATCAAGAGACCATAACTTTGTGGACATCATTGACCTTGAATAGGTGAATATTCTTTTTGGAAGTTCAACCAATATAATTGTTTCCCAATTCGAAACAAAAACTTTGGCAGCAATAGTTTCAACTGGCTTGAGTAAAGTCTCAGACATCTAAGCAGTAGGAAGACCTTCCCATCAAAGGGATAACTTTCCTAGAAAAGAAACTTGGGATACTTTGTTATCTTCAAGGATAAAACCATTTAGGTACTCTCTTTTTGGAAACCAAACCAATATGGATGATTAGGAGGATCACAACCATGTAAGACATGAGGAGGGAGAATATTTTCGAAACCAAACCGAAACCACCTCCAGGTTTCCAATTTTGGATACCACACAAAATGTCAATATGAATAACATTCCACTCTTGTAACTGCCCACCTTTTACGATAAAAGCAATGAATACCTGAATACCTTCCTATTTGAGTTCGACATCTTGTGTAGGAGCTACAATTACTTACAAGATTCCCATAAAATAAAACTTGTTCCTGCCACCCTCAAGGATTTCACACTAAGATGGTTCATGGGGTTGGGAGAGTCTAGTATTAGGTCATGGGAAGGCATGCAATATATATTTCTTAATAAATACCAAGACTACTGCAAGTCCAAGGATTCTGGTAATGATATTTTCAAAATATAATAGTTATAGGATGGGAATCTCAAGGATTATATGGAACGGTTTTCTTATATCTCATAGAAATCAAAGTACCATGACCTTCCAGATGATGAAATCGTGGCTATTTTCCTTAAAGGAATTTCAGAAGAATACTTAGAGATACTTAACCTGATGGAATCAAGTGACGTCTTCCATAAACCATTTATTGAAATCTGTGAAATGTGTATGAATTACTTGAGGAGTAGAGACAAAATAGGGAAGAGTGTTTGAGATCCTTATAGTAGAAACCTAAAAGAAGTTAGTTCAGGTGGTATCACAAAGGAAGAGATAGGGAACCTATTATAGAACTTCAAAATGGGTATCATAAGTACAATAGGTTCCCATTTGGAAACTCTAAAGATTAAAAATAAAAAGGATGAGGAAAATGCAACAATGAGCATATTTTGCCCAAGATGCAGGAGGAAGCATTCCTCAAGGGAATGCCCATTAGATAATATTTTAGTTTGTGTCTTTTGCACTGAAGACCACTCAACTAAAAATTGCCCATCATTTCACGATTTTTTATCCATCTACAAAAGTGGGGATCATGGGGAGTCCTCTTATGCACCTAGGAGGCCATGGAAACCTAGGAGTCATCCTACATACCTAGATCTACAACCTCAAGTTCCACCCTATTATCAACAACCACAACAGTGGAACTCACTGATTTGGAAACATTGGTCTACATAGTATCACCATCCTTGATACAAGGATGGAGAGGAGGTCATAACCAAGGAAACCCTCAATATCCACCTGTCCCTATGCCCACTCATACTTACCCCTAGTTTCCACCAAACATCTCGCAACTTCTTCCAGGTTTTGTTCCCCCACCTTTACTTCCTATTCCACAACAACTGCAACAATAATAGAATGAAATCTCCCCAAGACCGACATTATTACTAGCACAACCAATGCCCAAACCCAATAACAAAACCACTCAACCTATTCATAATGTTGATATTAAAGCCTTTCCAACGTATGTTATTTCTCCTGTTCCATTGCGGGAGATTCAACTAAGGTCGGGAAAAGTTCTAGACAGGTAGAGGCCTTCAGTAGTCATCCAGGAAGAAGAAGAAGAAGAACCCCCCAAACAATCCACATATGACACTAAGTGGGAATATGTTATCATTCCTAAATATCAGGAACCCAAGCTTCCCCAAAATGAACCTTCACAAATTACAAAGACCCCTCCTTATGCATAAAGATTAGTGATTGAGAAACCTACCACTTGAACATAATTTGACATCTTGAATGAATTAAAGAATATCTGTGTCAAAATTACCTTGCTACAATCCATAAAGGACATTCCAATTTACCGTAAGGTGGTCAAATAATTGTGTATTAAGAAGCTAGGAAGGAAGCATAAGGATCCTCCAACATTACATCTGATACGAGAACTCTCTGAGTACATATCAGCGCAGCCTAGGGAACCCCCTAGTGACCATAACCATTAATGATGTTCCCATAGGAAACACTCTGATAGACCTAGGGGCAACCATCAATGTTATGACTATTACTACCTTGGAGGAATTATAGTTAAAACCTCTTCTTAGACCTACCCCAACTATTTTGGAATTAGGAGATAAGACAAAGATTATACCTGAAGGAATATTGGATGATATCATAGTTACATTAGCCTCATGGGAGTACCCAATATACTTTATTATCATTCATTCAAAGGATCCTACCAAAGGGCATCCCATTATTTTGGGAAGACCTTGGTTGGCCACAACCAATGCATTTATTGGTTGTAGAGAAGGAGAAATGACCATATCAAATGAAATCTCTATACAAAAGCTCACCATATACCCACAAACTCAACATATCATGGAAAACCTATGGTGGATTGAATTTCCATACGAGAATAAGGATTGGGAAGAACACATGTTTCCAAGTGTTCATTCTTGGGAACTTCAATAGCAAACAACGAAAAATGTGCTAAACCAATTTATTTCTGCTATCACGTGTGTTGATTTTCCACAATATTTTCTCCAATTTGAGTACATGTTTTGGGAATAATTCCAGGAACAATTGGACCCATCGATTTTGTCTTCGAAATATTTTGTCTTTGAGATAGATGAGTCTGCCACATATTATACCATGTCCTATGAGATTATTCTAGGGAAATTTCTACATATAAATTCTGGACTACATGCACACCAACAAAAGAAATTAGTAAATTTTCTTAAAGAACAATCAGGGGCATTCTCCTAGGAATACACTGACATGGAGGGTATACACCTTAACACATTCATTCATCACATACATACCCAAGGGGAAGTAACACCTGTTAGGAAACCCCAGAGAAGAATGAGCCTGACACTCAAGGATATAGTAAAAGAGGAGATACAAAAGTTATTGAATGTCATATTTATTTATCATATCTCCAACAGTAAATGGGTATCCACGCTTGTATTGGTTCCAAATAAAGTAACCGAGAAATGGATAATTTGTTTCAATTTCTGTGAGATTAATAAGGCCACTCTGAAGGATTATTTTCCTCTTCCTTTCATTGACCAAGTCTTGTATACCCTGTCAGGAAAGAAATACTTCTCCTTTTTAGATGGATATAATGGGTAAAACCAAATTCTCATAGCACCTGAGGATCGGGACAAGACTATCTTCACTTTTCCTTGGGGAACCTATGCCTATTGGGTCTTACCATTTGGGTTGTGTAATGCTCCTGCCACATTTAAATGAGAAGTACTAGGGATATTTGTTGATCTTATTCATGATTGTGTGGAGGTATACATGGATGACTTTACAATATATGGAAATACTTACCAAGAAGCCCTAGATAATCTAGAAAAATTCCTTATCATATGTCAAGAAATGAACCTATACTTGAGTCATGAAAAATGTAAAATGTTGTTGACTAAAGGAGTGGTATTAGGACATCACATTTCATATGAACGGATTAAATTCGATCCTGATATGATTAAGGTAATTGTCAGGATTCTACCCCCTAAGACTCAAAAAGAGGTGAGAAAATTTCTTGGACATGTCAGATACTACCAACGATTTATTGAAAATTTTACGAAGATTCTTGCACCCATGTTGGGATTGATAATAAAACATGTTGATTTTATTTGGACTCAGCAATGTCAAACTAACTTTGAAACTTTGAAAGATAATTTATTTGTGGCACCAGTTATCAGGGGGGCCAATTGGGCTCTTCCATCTCACATATCTGTTAGAGAAAGATTTTCCTCACCCTATGCAATCTTGCAGAGAAGGCCTTACTCCATTCCCCCATGCAGACTTACTTTCCTTGATTGATGAATCCAGAGACAAAAATAAATATTTTTCCACTTGTATGAACCCTACAAGCTATATATCATGCGTATACGCTGGCTGCTCCATTACAACATGTGTACATTGGGATTTGTGCCAGAAAATCAAACTTTAATGTCGGGTTTCCATGTCATGATAGGCAATCTCTGATCCTTGGCCTTCCATATACTGGAAACATTCTGACTCGGCCCTTCAGTTGCATTTTGAAGGATATAAAGAAGCTAATTCCGAGCTATGGAAAAGAAGAGAGAATTCAACTTTGAGAGCAAAGTTACTCTGGATAAATTATTACTTCATTATTGAGTCTACATCCCTTTGTCCTTTAAGTCTAAACACAGTGTTCAGCCCCCAAGCTCTTCCCTTATTGATGAAGAACCTCTTTGTCTCCCTTCTATGAGATGGCCTTGAGTGCAAGATTGAAGTGGTGGAGGCCTAGTTGGAAGGAACTCGGTTTATTGGTTCCAAACCATGACGACACAGAAGTCTGTAATGTTTTCGCTTTTGTTGATCATTTATTAATAGAAATACTCCTTTCTTGTCTAATTGATATCTTGAAAATATATGAATTGTTATCCATGGGCATGTTTGTTTTGTATATTAATGAATTATGCTATCTAATGTGATAAACTTTTATATTATCACTATATGCTTTCTCTGCTTGTTTTTTGAGAACTTGTTGCAGATATAAAGCTTTGGGTCGAAGTGCTCAATAGTGGACATCATCAAACGTTTCGACAAGGTAGGCCTCTTTCTTACCTTGCTTGCTCATTGGTTTATATATCATATGCTGGAATTGAGTTGATTTCTACATTCATACATGTCTTTTTTGGTTCACCCTAGCCATAGATAGATTTTCCTCATAATAGAAATGACGACTCCACTGGGGAGAATCTTCTTTCTTAGGGTTTGAAGTACTTTCCTCCTTAGATTTCTCTCGCTTCTATTGTGGTTCTTGTCGCGTCATTTCTTGACAACTCCTGTTCACTCTGGGTATGAGTTTTCAACCTTTCACCCTTGCATGGACTTGTTTCAAAGAATATAGGCACCTTTTTTCTTGATAGTCACCTACATACATGGTCTGTCTTATTGTAAGTTGTGTATATACACATTGTTTGCCTAAATAGTCGCGTACACCTTTTTTCGTTTCCTTTTGCTTGGTTTGGTGTTTGTTGGGTGGGATTTGATGATTGTTGAGACTTCTTAGGTCTCTGTAGTTCCTTTTGAGTTCCTATGAAATGACAAGAAACCCTCTTTTTGTTGAATTTTTGGGTGAAGTTTTTCTCTTCATTTTTTAATTTTTATTGTCATTGTACATTGGGATGAGTGTTTCATTCCTAGACATCCTTCTTGAGTTATCTCGTTTTGATGCATAGTGGGTCTATATATCAAGTTACTTTTCATTCCATGCATTTTCAGTTCTGATATATTGAAATTACAAAAAAAATCCATTTTTCATTGTTTGGCATTTTTTTGTCTTTGAATATCTATCATTAGCTTAATACATATAGTGAAAGATTGCATCTTTACTTTTGAATCGTAGATTTGAATTTGAAAATTGCACTGTTTTTAGGAGCATATCATTCATCAAAATTTAAAGTTAGGACTTTGCATTACTTTCATATTTAATTTTCTTGCAGAATCATAACACCATTGGTTTCATCACCATATACAATTTTGAGTAATCACAACCATAAAATCAACGATTTAATTTAAAACTTATTAGTAATGATTTTATTTTCTAGGGTGCACAAAATAGCCTAGAATTTAGTGCCTTGGAATAGGATTTTGTGAGTAAACTTCTCCAAGGCAAGTAAATAAGCATATGTGTCTGCATTAGGGAGTGGAGAAATCCATTGTATAATTGGTAAGATCAAGAGGCTCTTCTCACACCAGAGTTAATCATGAGGTCACGCAAAGTTGTTTGAAGGGATATCCCCTGGATACCCGCCTAGTGCCAGAGATATTTCTTTGGATTTATTCATATTTGGGGATCTTGCTAGTGCCCATACCTCTGTGTGAGGAGGTGCTTTCAAGGTTTCATGCTTTTCTACCCTATCCATATGGTGATCCAGACTTACGACTGCTCGCATGTGCATCATTTATACAGTGTTTTATTAGTTTCTAGACTTAGGTATCTCATAGGTTACTTACAGAGGTTATTTTGCAGGTACCCTAGGTCAGATAAGGGTTGGACAACACATAGCCTTTATGGAGGATTACCTCTCCGGGGGGATCTGACCGACTGGTTGTTAAGCCCACGAGGGCCCTTATAACTGATTATGTTACCTCTGATCTTTAGCAGGCACTCTCAAGCCCCTCTTGGGCGAGACATACTTTCTTTAGGAAGGGATGACACTCAACCACTTTACCCCATTTTTATGCATATTGGTTGTTTGAATTCTGGTGTGCTCTTTGATTAATAGTTTTCCTTAGTCACTTTTACTGAGTCTTCATTATCATGGATAGTGGAGTCCCTTTGGCTCCCTCATTTACTGCTACCTACTCCATGATGCCAACTCATTTCATGGGGATAAATCCTTCTATTTTTCATAATGGTATGCAGAACTATGGCACTCAGTCCACACCTTGGGTCTCTAGTCATTCTCTTGTTGATATGTCTTCACACTTTCCATCCTCTGTTTCACCTCCTTATGCGAATAAATGTTTTGGGTTTGGGGGCATGATGCCTCCTTATTCTCCCTCTCCATTTGGTGGGAGTCATATCCTTCAAACACCTCTTA
>JZKD02S2199040.1:0-19087 GCA_000966675.3 Picea glauca | reverse complement strand
GTTCCCCCATTATGTATCATGCGACATTTGCTTTGATTTCAAATGAAATTGCAAGTTTCATTATATTTAATATTGATGCATTACAATTCTTTCATGTCAAAGCTTCAATTACTTGATTTTCAATTGCAATGAATTGAAAGGTTCTACTTGCCTTTTCTAATGTGTATTGAAGAGACACTTCATTCCTAAATAATTTGCTAACCCCATGAATTACCTTGGTTCAATTAAATTATATAGGATCAACCAATTTACAACGAAATTTATATTTCTTAGGTCAATACAAAATTCACATCCTCTAACTACAAAATCCATACACAACAATAATTGTTTTCCAAGCTCATATTTCTTCATGTTGGCTTGCAATTAATTGTGTTGAAGGGTTAAAAATATAATCTCCAAATGTTTCAAATGATCTTCCCAAATCTTGTTGAAAGTCAAAATATCATCCAAGGAGGCTACATTAAAGGTATTCGAGAAATGGTCTTACATCCATCAATCTTAAAAGTGTTATAGTATTGTGTAATATACATTGCATAATGACTCACTCATGCAATCCATGTGTCTTTTTGAAAGTAATATTCCAAATTATTCTTTGTGTATATTGTCATATTGGTATCCTTACTTTTAATCCAACTTCATGATAACATATGCTTCCAATATTTGGTTGATTAGTGCCTTGATTATTTGTAGGGGATATATATATATATAATCTTGTTCAATATAAAAGATATGCACATTTTCTCTAACATCCATCTTTCAATAGAAATGTCAGCTACACCTGTGGACCTGCACACCTGTTACACTTGTCATCAATGAATTACTTCCTATCTTGTTGAATGCCAAGGTCACCATCCCGCTCAGGACAAATCATTATCCAAAGTTGTTTTTAAAAAGAACTTCTTGCATCTTGTTGAGAAAGTAGAGACATTGTAATATGGCATTACCATATTGCAATGTAATATGAGATTACCATATTACAATGTAATATTTAATATGGTAATCCCATATTACATTGTAATATGGCATTACCATATTACAATGTAATATGGTAATACCATATTACATTGTAATATGGCATTACCATATTACAATGTAATATGGTAATACCATATTACATTGTAATATGACACCATATTACATTGTAATATGACACCATATTACATTGTAATATGGCATTACCATATTACATTGTGTTAGTAACATTTCTTGTCCAAGGCACAAGAGCGTTCAGGTCTGCAAGTGGCGTGAGAAGCGCCCGAGCGCAACACGGAAAAATGTCATTTTTGGCTTCCAAGCATGTAAACGGGCAAGATTATATTGTCAACTGTCAGGATCCATCCATGGGAGTAGATCAACAGTTGGCGGGAAATCGCGGCTAGCGGAGCTGTGCCGAGATTAGCACGATGGATAGCAGTCGTCCATCTAAGGGACACGTGGCGTGAGATCTAGTCACGTTGGTTTTTCGGCATTCGGGAGTTCAAAGGGTGAGGGTTCTATGTCATTCTATATCCTGAAACCCCAAACCCCGAAGCATCGAAAGCGCCAAGAGTCGGGCCCGCATTATCACAGAGCAGTCTTAGCTGTCCATCCAAAGGGGACACGTGGTGCGCGATGAGGCCCCTCACCTTTTCGCCCATCGCGACTCCGACGCACAAGGAGAAGCTCCTTCATATCCCCGAAACACGAAGTGCCAGGTGAGTCCATGACCGTCAGATTTGAGAGGGATGCGTGGTGCCAAATTAAGTCATCTTGGCATTTCGCTCATCACGATTTTAGGAAGCAAGGATCAGCCCCTTCCTATTCACAAACGCCGAAAGCAATTTTTTAGGATAAACGCAGGGTCACAGCCTGTGGTCACGTGGAAAATAAAAAGAGCATGCAAAAGAGGGGCCAAAGGCGACGATTTCAGTCACAGAGAGGATCATCGCGATCTCCAAGCACCGTCGGATCCGATCTCAATCTTGTTTTTCGCTTGGAGTAAATGAAGGTGAGAGGGGGTGGTTGAAACCTCTCCTCACTCATTAAGTGTAAGGTATGGAAGATCTGGCAAGCTGTCTGCCCGAGAGGGTCCTGTGTACTGATTTTTTCAAAGAAGCCATGCCAAAGTCCTTGACTAGACAAAGAATTCTGCACACGCTAGCTCGACACTTAATGGCTCAACTACTCCCCTTGCAGGAGCCATGCGTAGTTAAGGTGGCGCTTGAAGAAGGATATTAGTACGAGTTTGACTGAAGGGACACCAAGCCTTGGGTGACTGGGCACGCCTCTGTTAGGTGAATTTTCCTGAGTATATAGACTCAGTTTTTGCATTTTGTAAGCATCAATGGTTGAGCTAGGCTCCCGATTGTAAAGTTTTGATGAAGTGTTGGTCGCTCTGGTTAATGTATAAGGCATTGGAGACTTCTTACTTTATGGATGTCAGCCTCTTTTCCATCTCCTTGTTTACTATGTTAGAACATCTCAGAATTGGAGGATTCAGTCGAGTTGTAGTTGTTATAGGATGATGTAGGTTGGATCACTGTAACAGCTGCATTGTTTCTAATCAGTTCCTGTGATTTTCTTAGCGCTGAACGACTTGGAATTGGAGGATTCAGTTGAGTCACCCTTCAGCTCCTTGAGGCTCTGGACCAAGAGGATCTTGGCTTCTGAGTTTTTCATCCTCAAGCTTCCGAAGGCTTGTCGCCTGAGGCAGTCTTGCTCACCCTTCTCATAAGTCTTCCATCTACCACCCTTTAATCCATTTAATGAAGGAAGTTGGATCAAGACCTCCCTTGCTGTCTACATACCAGGCCTAGTCTCTTGAGTTAAAGATATATCTTCTTGAGTCTTTATCCATTCGATCGCCCCATTAAACAAATCGTGACACAAAATTGATGGGCGTCGGGCTCTGCTCTTGCAAGCAATCTAGGAGTGATTTATGAAGCTAACATTTCTGGCACCATTGTCGGGGACGAATTTGAAGATTTTCCCTGGGATTGAACAACATTGAGCCTCTGATTATGAAGGTGCATCAAGTATCAGAGCCTTTAAAGATTGCTTCTGTGCACCTGGCAACTCCATTGTGACGACTCCACTGTGGCGAACCTGCTATGTTAATTGTGTCTTTCAGAGGCAGACACACGCGGTCCCATCCATAACTGCCTCTATCTACACCTAAAACTGACCCAAAGGTGGTTCTCAGAAAAGGAAGGGCCTTTTAAGAAGAAGCTTCCACCGCCGAACCAGGTAATCCTCCATCTCCTTCTGTGGGAACTCCATTTTCTCCTCCTCAGTTTCTTAACAGACCTCTTTCAGAGGTTTCCCATTTCCTAAATTTCGAGAGTGTTCCTATTGAGTCCCCCCCCCCTAGTCTAGGATTGGAGGGAGAAACCCTTGTCACTCCCCTCTCCTCTGAAGCTGTACTTTGGCGTAGACCCAGGACCGTAGAAGATTTCCCCACTCCTAACTTTACCACTCCTCCTCTTGTTACTGTTACCACTTCTCCACAAAGAGGAGCATCTGCTGACTTGAGCCCGCTAGCCTTCTCCTTAAATACCCTTTTGTTTCCCATTCCACTTCGAGACTCATTCCCAGCAGCCCCTTCATGAACTCCTTCTCCTCCAAATTCCCCTCCACCTAATATTCCTATGGCTGGTGCTAATCCCCCTCTAAATAGAATGGACACCATAGTTGTTGCCAGATATGATCCCTTAATCCTACCCCATCCTATGAATCCTCTCCCTACTGGAGATTACTTGAAGTATATGCCCAAGTTCACTGGGGAAGGGGACATAACTGCGGAAGAGCACCTGGCTGCTTTCTACAGTTATGCAGACAACCTGAACATTGAAAATGAAGATGTATGGATGAGAGTATTTGTCCAGAGCCTAGATGGTGAGGTGAGGAAGTGGTTTAGAGGATTGGCCCCCGGATCTATTGTCGGGATCGAAGCCCTGGATAGTGCGTTCCTGAGGCAGTGGGGAGATAGGAAGGATTTCATCTATTACATGACAGAGTTCGGGTCTTTGAAGAATATGGAAGGAGAGTCTGTCTCTGACTTCTCCAAAATATTTAATAAGATGTATAATAAAATTCCTGCCGAAATAAAACCCTCAGAAGCCTCGGTCGAGATTTCTTATGCTAGTGAGTTTGGCCCCGATTTTTGTCTTTTATTGAGAGAAAGAAGAGCCACCTCCTTAGCTCAAATGAAAGATGTGGCCATAGAAGTGGAATCCAATGTATTAGCAGCTGATAGACTGAGGAACAAGGCCGACGCGGACAGAAGAAAGGGAAGATCGGAAACCTCAACTTCTGGCCCATCGGTGCCCCACCCTCAAGTGGATGAACTAACCAAGATGGTGAAGTCTCTGTCTGCAGAGATGGAGAGAATGAAAGTGGAGGAGAGGCAAGAATACAATGGCCCTCAAAACACCGAAAACAAAGGAGGTTTCAGGAGGCCAAACCACATTACTTCCCCGACTGTGCAAAGAGAGAGGGGAAGAGACAGAGAAGACCAGAGAATTCAGGCCCCTTTTCAAAACAATTTTGTGGCCGAGGGGGAAGAAGGGGAAACATATGAGCTTGATCCTGAAATCCATTGCTTCGGGGACACTCCTCCTTTTCCTCATCTCACTCAATCAGCATACGAGGAGTCTCTCATGGACAGCTAGCTAAATGAACTGAGCAAGGGAGACAAGTCTAGTGGCAACCAAGGCAAATATGATATGAGGTCTAAGAAAAAGATAGTAGCACCTGATGTCCCTGAGCAGTTCACTAGAACAGAGAGACCTGATAATGAAGTAGTGGACAGTCACAGAGGTAAGAAGCCCCAACCCCTCTCTCCCATAGTCCAGAGTCATGTTCCCTAAATAAGAGAAATCCCGAAGCTTACATCTTCTTTTAATTTCGAGCATGAAATTCAAAAGATCAGAATCCATGTGCCCCTGACCAAATTGATTAAACATGAAGGGTTCCAGAAATGTTTCTCTGAGCTTTTACAGTCTGAGGTCTCATGCCTTCCCACAGAATCCATCAATTTGCAAGATGAAAAGCCTGCAGTTATTTTAGGTCCTATGGTAGAAGACATGAATGACTCATCCCCTCCCTTCTACACTTCCTTGAACATACATGACAAGGTACTGCACAACTGTTTGATGGATTCAGGGGCTTCTCACAACCTCATTCTCAAAACTGTCATGGAAGAGTTAGGGCTAGAAGTCACTCGAGCCTATCATGACCTCTATTCCTTTGACTCCAGAAAATTTCAATGTCTAGGGGTTATCAAATACCTAGTCGTGACCTTGTTTTAGTTGCCCATGAAAAGTGTGGTCATGGATATTGTAGTGGCTGATGTCCCCCCCAAGTTCGGTATGTTGTTATCAAGATCTTGGATAAAAAGACTCGGGGGAACTTTGCAGATGGACCTCACATATGCTACTATCCCAGTATTTGGAGGAGAACATAGGAGGCTATACAGGGAAGCCCAACTGGCCTATATAATCAGTGATGAGGCCAACCCTACCAACCATCCTATTTTTTCCTTGGACACTGATTTAGGTTCCAGTGTACTACAACTCACTAGTGCTCCGGAGCCTCTTCTAAAACTCAGAAAGTCGCCCACCACTTCCCATGAATTTCCTCCCTCCATCATCCCTGTTTGGAAAATGTTCTTTGATGGAGCCTTTTCCAGGGAAGGCACTGGAGCAGGGGTGTTTTTTGTGTCACCCGCTCAGGAAACCATATCTCTATCTTACAAACTAGAATTTGAAGCTACCAACAATGTGGTAGAGTATGAAGCTCTGATCCTAGGATTAAGAGCCACAAGGGAAATGGGGATTCAGGAAGTAGCAGTGTTCGAAGATGCAGAGTTGGTGGTCCAGTAGATTAGAAACGCTTATCAAGCTAAGCATCCTCAACTTAGAAGCTACAGAAATGAGATATGAGACTTAATTGATAGTTTCTTCTTAGCATTCAACATTTCTTTTGTCCCAAGAGAGAAGAACACACTGGCAGATTCCTTGGCTACATCAGCAAGAAATTTCAAAGTACCCTTGCCGCCCAAATTCAGATATGATGTGGAAGTAAAATACAGGCCCTCCATACCTGAAAACATCAAACATTGGAAGGTATTCGAGAATGACCTTGAGATCAAGAAATTCTTGGAGACTGTCGAAGAATTTTCAGAGATGCATATAGACCAAGACTCTGTCTCTCAAGAAGAGCTTGATGGGGCTAAGTTTCTGAGTAAAATAGCAGAGAGTAACATTGTGCAGCTACCCAGCAACCATATTCCAAGGGGACTGGTTCCTTTGGAAAGGATTTTTGATAGAAATGATGTGTCATTAAAAGGGGAAATCTCGGAGGATGACGTTGGTACTATTCAGTGCAACATTGGCACCAAGAGTGAGCCCAAGTTTGTCAAATTGTCAATAAGTCTGACAGAGGAGCAGAGGTTTGAATACATTGGACTTTTGAGGGAATTTGCTGATGTTTTCGCTTGGACCTACGAAGACCTCAAAACATATGACACTTATGTCATCAAGCATAAAATACCATTGAAAGGGGAGGCAAAGCCATTTAGGCAGAAGATGAGACAGATCAATCCTATGTTGCTACCTATCATGGAGAGAGAAGTGAAGAAGTTTCTTCAAGCTCAGATCATTGTACCACTAAGATATTCAGAGTGGGTGGTCAACTTGGTACCAGTAAGGAAAAAGAATGGATAAATCAGACTCTGTGTAGACTTCATAAACTTGAACAGGAGCTCACAGAAGGATAACTACCCCTTACCAAATATGGAACATATACTGCAGAGGGTAACAGGAGCATCCAGGATGTCCATGATCGATGGTTTCTCTAGCTACAATCAAGTCTCTGTTCTGCCCGAGGACAGGGAAAAGACGACATTTACCACTCCATGGGGCGCATTCATGTATGCCAAGATGCCTTTTGGATTAATGAATGCAGGGGCAACGTTTCAGCATGCCATGGACATAGCTTTCATTGGGGAAAAGGATAAATTTGTGGTCGTCTATCTGGATGACATCATGGTATTTTCAAAATCTAATAAAGAACATTGTTGTCATCTCAGGAATGTTTTTTTGAAATGCAGGAGTTTTGGCATTTCATTAAACCCCAAGAAATCTATGTTCACCATGCAGGAGGGAAAGTTACTAGGCCACATAGTATCAACGGAAGGAGTCAGGATCGATCCTAGAAGAGTTGAGGCGATACAAGCCTTATCAATCCCGAGGTCCAAAAAGGAGGTCCAATCTTTCCTTAGTAAGATTAATTTTCTGAGGAGATTTGTGCCTAACTTTGTTGAGGAGGTAAAACTTATAACAACCATGTTAAGGAAAGGAAATGAAGTGAGGTGGACTTCTGAATCGCAACATTCCTTTGAGCAAATAAAGAAGGCCCTGAATGAAGCCCCTGTGCTTATCAGTCCTGACTACTTAAAGGATTTCCTCATTTTCTCCTTTGCCTCATCTGACACGGTGGATGATGTCTTATTACAGACAAACAGGGTCAAACTCGAACAGCCTATTGCCTATTTTAGCCGAGCATTGAGGGATGTCGAAGTCAGGTATGACACTATGGAGAAGCAGGCCTATGCACTGGTAAAGGCTCTCAAGGCATTTAGAATCTATGTCATGCAGTAAAAAATCATAGCTTATGTCCCCCCGGCTGTTGTTAAAGACATTCTTATTCAGTCGGACATAGACAGGAGAAGCAGTAAGTGGATAGCCAAGATTCTTGAATTTTACCTAGAAATAAAGCCTACCAAATTGATCAAAGGTCAAGGTTTAGCCAAGATGTTGGCTGAAGCCAATTGCCAATCTTTGGGGGTAAGTTTCATCAATGAATGCTCAGGAATTCAGCTGGGTCGGCTGCCTAAAATAGACTCTCAAAGGGAGCCCCCATTGGCTTGATGTCCCTGGCATAAGGATGTCATATATTTTCTGCAAGAGTTGCAGCCTCCAGACGGCCTGCGAAGAAACAAGGAAAAAGCTCTGAAGCTCAAAGCAGTCAGATACTGCCTTCTTGATCAAGTTCTATATTGGAAAGACCCCTTGGGGTTGCTTTTGAAATGTGTAGATCCGCAAGAGGCGGACAGGATCATGGTTGAATTTCACGACAACCTATGTGGAGGGCATCATTTCTGGAAAACCATAGCCTACAAAATCCTCAGGGCTGGATACTACTGGCCCACCGTGTTCACTGACGTCTGCAGAAGGGCCATAGCCTACATCAAATGTCAAATATTTGTAGGAAAACAACAGCTCAAGTCCTTGCTGTTAAATCCTGTGGTTGTTTTAGGACCTTTCTAGCAGTGGGGCCTAGATTTCATTAGAGAAATTCACCCCGCTTCCAGTGGACAACACATATGGATCCTGATTGCTACCGATTTCTTCACCAAGTGGATTGAAGCTATCCCCACCAGGAGTGCTTCCCACAAGGTAATCATTGGATTCCTGGAGGACCTCATCACAAGGTTCGACTGCCCAAGTAAGATTGTCACTGATAACACAGCCGCTTTCAGGGCTGAGCCATTAGCCAAATTCTGTGAGAAATTCGGGATCAAACTGATTCACTTCACCCCATACTATCCCTAGGGAAATGGTTTAGTAGAATCCTCCAACAAAAACCTGATAAGGATCATCAAAAGGCTATTGGAAGACAACAAGAATGCCTGGCATTCAAGATTGAAATTTTCTCTATGAGCCGATCGAGTGACCATGAAGAGATCTATAGGCGTCTCTCCTTTCCAATTAGTCTATGGAGAAGAGGTTGTTTTTCCTTCTCATCTAGCCATTCCTGTAGCAAAATTCCTCCAAGATCATCAGGAGGAGCCTAATGACATTATCAAAAGGATTCATCAGCTAGTGGAGGTCCAGTAGGCCAGAGAGCAGGTAATGGACAGAATTCAGGACCATCAACAAAGGATCAAGCAAGTTTTTGATAAGAAGGCCAAGAAGGAAGAGTTTCAGATAGGAGACCTGGTACTGAAATGGGATGCTCCTAAACACAATAAAGGCAAGCACAGAAAATTTGAAGCCCTGTGGATCGGGCCTTTCAAAGTCTTCGAAGTTTTCTCGAATAATACCTATAGGTTATGGGATTTGAAATATCAAGAAGCTTTCGATGGCCCTGTGAATGGGCATTTCCTAAAAATATTTTTCTCTTGAGATGCACATGGCTCTTTCTCAGTTGTAAATATTGTTTTTCTTTCTGTCTTTAAGTTTTAAATAAATGACCCCATGGCCCAACAGCAAGGCAATGAAACTGCAAAATGAGTCCTTAGAGCATCACAGGGACGACTCTATCCCCCATGGAGCCTAATGTTAGTAACATTTCTCGTCCGAGGCACAAGAGCATTCAGGTCTGCAAGTGGTGCGAGAAGCGCCCAAGCGGAGCATGAAAAAATCTCATTTTTGGCTTCCAAGCAAGTAAGCAGGCAAGATTATATTGTCGACAGTCAGGATCCATCCATGGGAGTAGATCAATGGTTGGCGGGAAATCGCGGCTAGCGGAGCTGTGCCGAGATTAGCGCGATGGATAGAAACCGTCCATCCAAGGGACACATGGCGTGAGATCTAGTCACGTCGATTTTTCGGCATTCGGGAGTTCAAAGGGTGAGGGTTCTATATCTCGAAACCCCGAACCCCGAAGCATCGAAAGCGCCAAGAATCGGGCCCGCAGTATCACAGAGCAGTCTCAGCCGTCCATCCAAAGGGGACACGTGGTGCGCGATGAGGCCCCTTTCCTTTTCGCCCATCCCGACTCCGATGCACAAGGAGTAGATCCTTCATATCCCCGAAACACGAAGTGTCAGGTGAGTCCAGGACCGTCAGATCTGAGAGGGATGTGTGGTGCCAAATTAATTCGTCTCGGCATTTCGCTCATCGTGATTTTAAGAAGCAAGGATCAGCCCCTTCCTATTCACGAACACCGAAAGCGTTTTTTGAGGATAAACGTAGGGTCACGGCCCGTGGTCACGTGGAAAATAAAAAGAGCATGTGCAAGAGGGGCCAAAGGCGTCGAGTTCAGTCGCAGAGAGGATCATCATGATCTCCAGGCACCGTCAGATCCGGTCTCAATCTTATTTTTCGCTTGGAGTAAATGAAGGTGAGAGGGGGTGGTTGAAACCTCTCCTCACTCATTAAGTGTAAGGTATGGAAGATCTAGAAAGTTGTCTGCCCGAGAGGGTCCTGTGTACCGATTTTTTCAAAGAAGCCATGCCAAAGTCCTCGACTAGACAGAGAAGTCTGCACACGCTAGCTCGACACTTAATGGCTCAGCTACTCCCCTTGCAAGAGTCATGCGCAGTTAAGGTGGCACTTGAAGAAGGATATCAGTACGAGTTTGACTGAAGGGACACCAAGCCTTGGGTGACTGGGAACACCTCTGTTAGGTGAATTTTCCTGAGTATATAGACTCAGTTTTTGTATTTTGTAAGCATCAATGGTTGAGCTAGGCTCCCAATTGTAAAGTTTTGATGAAGCACTGGTCGCTCTGGTTAATGTATAAGGCATTGGAGACTTCTTACTTTATGGATGTCAGTCTCTTTTCCATCTCTTTGTTTACTATGTTAGAACAACTCGGAATTGGAGGATCCAGTCGAGTTGTAGCTGTTATAGGATGATGTAGGTTGGATCACTGTAAGAGTTGCATTGTTTCTAATCGGTTCCTGTGATTTTCTTAGTGTTGAACGACTTGGAATTGGAGGATCCAGTCGAGTCACCCTTCATCTCCTTGAGGCTCTGGACCAAGAGGATCTTAGCTTCTGTGTTTTTCATCCTCAAGCTTCTGAAGGCCTGTCGCCCGAGGCAGTCTTGCTCACCCTTCTCATAAGTCTTCCATCTAACACCCTTTAATCCATTTATTGATGGAAGTTGGATCAAGACCTCCCTTGTTGTCTACATACCAGGCCCGGTCTCCTGAGTTAAAGCTATATCTTCTTGAGTCTTTATCCATTCGATCACCCCATTAAACAAATCGTGACATAAAACTGATGGGCGTCAGGCTCTGCTCCTGCAAGCAATCCAAGAGTGACTTTTGACGCTAACACATTGTAATATGGTATTACCATATTACATTTTAATATGGTATACCATATTACAATGTAATATGGTAATACCATATCTCATGTACTTTTTTTTTTTAAACTTAACGAACGCATCACAATATCGACGATAGTTTGTCGGAAGCCAATTTTTATTTTGAACAACCGTGGCAATAGAGACGAAAGTTCATCGCAATTTTCCATGGTTTTTCGTCGCACATACAACATCTACGTCGTAAGTTTGGTCTTGGCATAAATTTTCCTCGCTATTACCATGATTTTTCATCGCAATTTTCCACGGTTTTGCGTTGCACATACAACATCTGTGTCATAAGTTTTTGTCTTGGCATAAATTTTCGTTGCTATTGCCACGCTTTTGCGTCACAATTTGCCACGGTTTTGCGTCGCACATACAACATCTACGTTGTAAGTTTTTGTCTTGGCATAAATTTTCGTTTCTATTGCCATGCTTTTTCATCGCAATTTTCCATGCTTTTGCATCGCACATACAACATCTGCGTCATAAGTTTTTTTCTTGGCATAAATTTGTGTCGCTATTTCCACGCTTTTGCGTTGCAAATTTCCACAATTTTTTTTACATTGTGATGACACTTGGAGAGCTAATTTCGTCGTTGTTTCCACGAACACCTAGTTCGTGGATATAGCGACGAAAAAAAGTCTTGGTTTTCATGGAAATTGCGACAGATAAGTGTGGAAATAGCAACGAAAAACCGTCTCAAATTTAGATTTATGGACTAGTGCAAGTGTTTTATAAGCAATAGTGCAAACAAAAGGAGGCTTATTTTCGAATTTTGTTTTGTTTCTAACTAGCCAAATAAACCAACTGACCAATGGAGGAAGTAATTTGTAGCTGCGCTCTGTGGTTTTCCAATGATCAAAGCAGACAGATATGGAAGTCCCATTCCAAACAGTGGTTATCTGTTGGTCCAGAGAAATCATGTCCCATACAAGGAAAGTGAAGTGGCACTTGGTGAAGAGGTGTAGTATTGTTTCTTCATCCCTGTAACATAGTTGACAGATGCTGGGGCCAACCCATCCTTTCCTTTGGAAGTTATCCCAGGTAAGGATTTTGTTTTCAATAGTTAACCAGGTGAATATATTTATCTTTTGTGGTAATTTCCAGTTCCAGAATTTTTTTCGCCAACCAAAAATATTATTTTCCCAGAGTGAGTTTGTGATGGCAGAATAAATATTTTTTATGGATATGTGTCACGAACTATCTCCCCAGGACCACATAAAATGATCCTCCAAGTATTGTAGTTGAATGTATGCGTGAGTAAGTTCCATGCAGTAAGTTTCCCACTCCATTGCGAGCTCTATGGGTAGTTCTAGTTCAAGACCAGTTTTCCAGTCGTCGGTCGAGGTCCCAAATTCGTTATAATTTCTGGCTTGGAAGAGATATCTAGTATTTTTTGAATTTAGAAGTGTAATCAGTTGGGGATACAGGTAAGAGGCATGGACGAGTCCTAAACTACAGTCCCTGCCAAGTATAATAGTGTGACCCGAATCTGGCTTCCAGCAAAGCCATTGTGTTATCAAATTTGTCGATTTTACCAAGTTCCTCCAGATCTGTGAGGCAGCCCTTGTGGGGATGTCGCATTTCTTAGATAGGTTGCAACGAAGACGTATGGTATGTATTTATCCTTTATGGCAGTGCTCCATATGCCTTTTTTTGTCAATACATGCCGAATGGAGTTGGCGGCCAATTCTTTATTGAAATGGAATATATTTATGATTCCCCATCCGCCCTTGTTTTTTGGTTTGGCCAGTGTTTCCCAGTTACAGAGGTGCAACTTGTGATGGTATGTGTTGCCCGACCAAAGGATGTTGTATGTAAGTTTCCTTAGTTTATCCAAAACCAGGATAGGTATAGCTGTAAGATCCATCCAATATACCGGTTGTCCTTCTAGGACAAATTTGATAAAAGTGTATTGGCTTCCTAAGGAGAGCCATCTATTGCACCGGTGTACAATTTGTTTCTCCACCTTTGCTACAAGCTAGTCCCAATCTGTTTTCTTATAGTATTCTTATTTAATGTAATATACAAGGTATTTGAAGCCTTGCGATAGGTGGACGAAACTATAAGGAAATATGTCCTTCAATTGTTCCAATGTTTGTTCTTGTAGATTTGCGTAGTGGAACGTCGATTTTGACTAGTTGATCTGTAAACCCATGGCGCAGCAGAATAGCTTCAAGATTTCATTGATTTACCTCCATTCATGTTGATTTTCATTGGTCATTATGAGTACGTCATTGACAAAAGGGAGGTGCAGGATCTTTACAATCCTTGAGACTTTGATCCCCGATAGCCTACCTTCTGTGTGGCATTTTTTTAGAAGAAGGCTTAAACCTTCCATGACCAAGATGAACAAGAGTGGTGAGGGAGGGCATCCCTGCTGTAGTCCTCTGCCACTATGGAAGAAAGAGTACGATTCACCATTTACCAACAAAACATTTTTTCACTTATAACACAACTCATGATCCAATTTAGAGAGGTTTGGCTTGTTAGGGTCCTATGATATAGTCATTTGTTCTCCAGTTACCTATTTGGAAATTTTCTTTAATAATTTTGAGAATGTCTGCATGATAAGAAGCTCACTAGTAATGGTCCAGTGGTATATCTTGTGTTTCAAAGAGGTGTCTATGTATATCCAAAGTTGGCAAGTGGTAGGTTGGAATTATGAAGCATACATATGAATCTTTAAAGGTTTAGAATGGCTCAATTAGTGGTTTTTACGAACTCGGTTATATCCCAAGTGTGGCATAAAATTTTACTTTTGGCAGCTAAAAGAGAAAATCTTGATGGAAAAGGAGAAGACGTATATGAGCAATCAAAGTTTTTGAGACAATATGATTGTGTTCTTGGTTTCAAAGATTCATTTGCAACCTTACTAGATGGTTTGAACTCTTGAATGTAAAAGTGTCAAAGAAATAGTTTTCGGCAACTAAGGGTCAAATTTTATGTGTTGTAAGTTGTCGAAAGTTCCCAGTTTCGGTAGCTAAAATGGCAGGCGCAACTCTCAGTTAGTTGCCGAAAGTGCAAAGTCTGCTAATGGTTAGATTGTCCCATCAGGCTCTCAAAACACCATCATTACACATGTCATGATGATATTAAATGTTGCCGAAATTGTCTATGAGGATCATTTGTCACGATATGGGTGGTTTATTATGATTATAATTGATATTTTAAAAAATCATTAAACCCTAAGATATCAATTCAAAACCCCAATCATGATTTCATTCGCCATTACCATTTTGTGCAGCAAATCACATGGAGGTTTGTCTTAGTCAGTTTTAAATAAGCATCATGATATAAGGTTCCTTATTTGCCAAGTGTTTGTTTTAAAGCTCATCCATCCACAAAAATTGCTTGTCTCGCACATTTTCCTCATCTGACTTTTATTTCTCCTTTTTCCTAGCACTGGTCTCCCATCCATCAACCCAGATTTCAGTGTCTTCAAGGTATTAAAAGGTATTTTGCAAATGTCTACTAGAGGAGCATTGCTCAGGAGGGAGCTGCAAGATATTTCATATCTGGAATCTCATCCAGAGATTTGTCAAATGTTCAAGTATGTAGGCTGCTACAGGTTTTGTGAAAAATTACAAGGGTGTCATTGGGAAATTGCAGAGGCATTTTCCAAAAGCTTTGATGGAGCTAAAGTATAATTGGGTCCTCTGGAAATGCAGATAGATGAGGCAAGTATTGTTGCAGCAACTAAGATGCCCGGAGAGGGTGAGAGGTGGTTCAAGACCACTACCATTAAAGACATTGAATTTAGATATTACCTCAAGCCAAAATTCCAAAGCATAATTTGGCAAAGGGATGTTCCCAGGAATTACTTGGAAGAAGATTAGTAAAGCATCCAAGATTTAGAAGCTGAAAGAGAAAGTAACATAGCTTAGGTTGTTAGAAAGAGTCATCAAATCTCAGAATCAGGCTATGAAAATAAGATCTGATGACGTAAGAGACTCATTTAAAAGGTTAGCTTTGATGCATGTAGCTCTGGAAAGGAAGAATAAAAGACTGTCTAAGAAAAACCAGAAACTTTACCAAATGATCAAGTTATTGAGGTTTAAAATAGTACCTAGAAAACCTAAACCAAGAGCTCATCTCGGTTTAGAAGCATTGGATGAAGTTGCTATGGACCTAAACAAGGAATCCTAAGAGTTAGACAGAGTAAAGGAATCAAATTTTGCAATTTTGAACAGTTTTGGAAAACATGGGACTTTCGACAACTTATTCTGGTCCACAGAGGTGTTTCTAGTTGCAGAATCCCCTGACTTTCGACAACTAAATCGACTCTATCCTATATGCATCGTGTTAGCTTCCAAAAGTGTAGATATGGAAAGAACGACAATATGTTCTCCGAGATCAGATCCATTTTCCTCCAGATCACTCGCTGAGACTTTCAGATGCATCCCAACTCCAAAATAGATGAGAAGGAATATATTTTTCATATTTTGAAGCAAATACAAAGGAGAAAGGTTCAAAGATTGATTCCATTTTGGTTGAAGATAATTGATTCATGGCTCAGGTGTCAGTGAAATATCTCGAGCAGTCTTATCATCATCTAGCAAGGCTATGTAGATGTCAAAGAACATATTTTTGATAGGGATTCCATCCCTTAAAGACTAGGATGTATCTCCTAGAATTTTGTAATGAGATAGACTTTGAAAACACTTGTAATTTTCATATACATCATTTGAGGATCTGAAACTGTTTTGTGAATATTATATAAGCCCGTAGAGGCCATAGTCAAAAGGGGGATTAGTCATATCTGAAGGGAAGTATGGTGTGAAAATATCACCATCTATTGTACAGGGTGTAAGCGACTTTTTGGATGAATACAAAGGCTTTTTGTTCCCAGATTCTTGTGTCATGATCATGTGGTGAAGTACCTCTTTATGTAACCTGTTATTATCTTGTTTCAAATATTGTTTTCTTTCCTCATCATTTATAAGAAGATTATGTTTCAGGATTTGTCTTAGACACCCTGATCTGGCATAAAATGATATTTATGTTTTCTTCTGAAAATTGAATGTAGAATTCAGATAAGCTCTGATCTACATTTAAATTGGACCCTAATATATATGTCTTTTCCATTTCAAAAACTCAAAGGATCCACTGACATGATTACCTTGCCTTGTTACATTTTGTCTCAACTATTCATTCATTTTGTCATCTTTAACCTCTTGACTCCATTTTTTGCCTAATGGCCTTCTTCTGTTGTCTCAACCAAAAACTCTAAAAACAAACCTTTTTTCCTCATAACTAGCCTAACATCCCATACAAATAAAGCTAAATCTGACATAGAGATCCCTCTCTGAGTCTTGGAGGGATAGATCCAAGACTCGAAGTGGTTTTTTGGTTACCCCTACCGATTTCCTCCTCATATTTGGAAATTACAGGGTGATAACATGTTTGAATCCTAACTAAATCAAAATTAGCCTAAGAAAGACCCAATATATGCAGTCAAATGCTTTTTTTAGATCTAGCTTGAAGATGAGTGCTCTAGTATTCTTGAGGTTAATGTTGTGCAAGCACTCTTGTGCAGTGCCAATATCATCTAGGATTTGTTGACCCTTTAAAAAAAACAATTGTTCACCCGACAACATCCTCAAGACGATGGGTTTGATTATGTTGGCGATGATTTTTGAAATTAGCTTGTAGCAAAGATTTCAGAGTGTTATTAGCCTATAGTCGCCAAAAGTAATCGAGAAATTTTCTTTTGGGATAAGAGTCAAGAAGGTCTAATTCAATGCCCTAGATACCTTACCTCAGAGCTTGGTATCTTCCACTAGCTTCAGGAGATCATTCCCAACTAAATCGAAGAAATGCAAGTATAACTCTACAGTCCAATTGTCTAGGCCCGGGATTTTGTCCTTTGAGAAGGATTTTAATCGACGACTCAAAAAACCTCATCCGAAATTTTATCTCAAACACCATGCCAAAATATTTAATATTAAAGAAAATTGTGGATCGCATCAATTTCTCCCTCAAAAATCTCCAGGTAAGTTTCTACCATGTGGTCCAAAAGCACAACTTAGCTGCAGATGCAATGGCCAATTTGAAAATCGTAAAATCCCAAGGTATTATGAGGGTAGGTGGCATCGAGGTCATAATCCCCCCCCTAATTTCTTTGAATCCTAAGAATATTGTGAATTTTCTTCAAACCTAGTTCACTAAATCAATTAATTTTTTTGTTACCTGATTCTATTAGGTTTCCTTCATAAATAGATAATACACCGTAAATAATAATAACCTGGAACTTAACAGTAAAATATTACATCAATCACATCACATATACACAAGTAGATTTTGAACAATTCGTTCCTGGAAAAACCCCTGAGGAAAAACTATATTGACCCAGAGGTCACATAGTGCTTGATTACTACTGGAATCTGGGAATAGATTCCAATAGCAGAGAAAAAGCATATGCTTTATTTCAGGGTATCATTTTGTCTAAGAAACAACAAATTTCAAGTTTGAACATAATCGACGACTCAAAAAACCTCATCTGAAATTTTATCTCAAACACCATGCCAAAATATTTAAGATTAAAGAAAATTGTGGATCGCATCAATTTCTCCCTCAAAAATCTCCAGGTAAGTTTCTACCATGTGGTCCAAAAGCACAACTTAGCAGCAGATGCAATGGACAATTTGAAAATCATAAAAGCCCAAGGTATTATGAGGGTGGGTGGCATCGAGGTCATAATCCCCCCCCTAATGTCTTTGAATCCTAAGAATATTGTGAATTTTCTTCAAACCCAGTTCACTAAATCAATTAATTTTTTTGTTACCTGATTCTGCTAGGTTTCCTTCATAAATAAATAATACACCGTAAAAAATAATAACCTGGAACTTAACAGTAAAATATTACATCAATCACATCACATATACACAAGTAGATTTTGAACAATTCGTTCCTGGAAAAACCCCTGAGGAAAAACTAGTGCATCAGATTTGGATTTTATTATTATTGAGAAGGAAAATATAGAGATCTCTTACAATAAAATCAACCCAGCCAAATACAAAACCTCCTCAACAAATGTATGGCCCCCTTTTGCAAATGCTCCTGATCATATTTGTAGGAAAAGACCTCTGCAATGTTGAATATGTGTGCCAATACCTGTGTAGAAGCCTCCTCTATCTCCCTGCAAACTCTCTCTCCAAACCCACAAGTAATTCTCCTCTTTCTCTCTTCAAAAAATTTCCTCTCTCTTGTGCATAATGCACCCCTCTCCAAGTTGATCTCCTTTTTACTCAATGAGCAAGTGAAACTCTATCTCCAAAAGGATGGAGGGCCAATATTAATCCTCATACACCTTATGAGATCAATGGTCAATATTAAAAGACCACAACTTAAATTATTTCTCACTTTGACTTTATAAAAAGTACTCATTAAGTCAACATTAAAATATAACCCATTTAATGTATTTTTTCCTAAGTACCATTTTAAGAAAAAGATTAAGCCATCAACTTGGATAAGTTTCATTGTCCTCCTACATTCTAGGATACCATGCATGGTGAAGACCTTCCTTTCTATCCAATCTCAACACTCCCTCTTAGCGAGGAAGGGATTCTGTCTCAACCCCATCTGATCTCTGAACTTTTCAAACTTCTGTTTGTTTAGTGCCTTGGTGAAAATATCTTCCATATGCTCATTAGTCTGTATGTAATCAAGCCTCACAGCTCCTCTCTATATGCATTCCCTGATGAAATGATACCTGATATCGATGTGTTTTCTACGATCATGAAACACCGGATTCTCAGAGAGGTTGATGCAACTCCGATTGTCATAGTGAATCACAGTAGCTTCTATCTCATGCTTGAACAATCCCAAGAGTATCTTCCTAAGCCATAGTGCCTCACATGTTTCCAAGCTAGAATCCATGTACTCTGCGTCAGCAGATATTAATGCCATTTATTTCTACTTCCTACTAAACCAGGAAATTATGCCTGATCCAATGTTGAAACAACAACCCGAAGTACTCTTTCTGTCCTCTGCACATCCTGCCT
>JZKD02S2199039.1:437927-454650 GCA_000966675.3 Picea glauca | reverse complement strand
TGTGCATCACCCAATTATCCAATAACCCAAGATAGGGCACTAATTTGAGACCTCACTAATGAGTGAGACAGTTGTGATGATAAAATGAGAGTGAAAATCTCTCATTTATACAAAATCTTGACCTAATTTTACATTTTAGGTCAGGTAAAAGGATGACAAGGCCAAATTATCAAAATCATATTGTTTTACATTAAATTGTCAAATAAAAACCCTAAATAAGAAGAAAAGAGAGAAAAATCCCCTCTAAGGGAGGCGCTAGCCCTTTCTAGGGCAAATGAAACATCCTGGAGCAAAACGTTTGCCTTCCAGGGGATTCTCCAACATGCCACACGTGCCACTGCTACCCAGTCTGCCTCCAAAGACGTCCAATAGGCTGGATGACATCATGGTCATCAAAGGTGACGTCCCAGGCCTTCCAAGGCCAACGTCTCAGTGAAAAGGGCTCATCCCCCTAGGCTAAGCTATGCTGGGGTGCCTTCGGTGGAACATCTTATTCTTCTCTGGTGCAAGACTCTGATCAACCTTTGTCCTATCTCTACCCCCTGATGGGGTCTCAACATCCATCTGGTGGGCTCTTTAGCCCCATGGAGGTCCGAACTGATCATCTCCCCATGTGTACCGGTCCAAATGGTACATGTCTGTCAGGTATTTTCTTGCACAACAAAGACTATTCCCTCCATGGGCTCATCAGTCACAGAGATCATGGCAATGTCAATCACATTTCATCATTAATATTATTAAACACATGCATAAAATCCCTAATACATATAGCTCAAAGACGTTACACAAGCTTGCAATACAAGTCTCGGGAAAAGGACAAGGCTTCCTATTGGGCTAGTGTTCACAAAAAAGGGCAAGTTCCTAGAAAGACCTCTTCCAAGCCATGCAAGTGGGTGGTATGGTCAGGGGATTTCCAAGCATGTGGGGGCAATGATGGCCAAGGGTGTAAAGATGTTACCTGTGGGTGCCTTTGTAGAAGGCGAGTTTTCCCTATCATGGATGCATTTTTTCCAAGCCCATTCTTGCCTTTATTCTTTTTATTCTTTTATTTGCTTTTTGTTCAAAATCTAATCAGGGGACACCGCCTTGGCATGGTGACCAGAGCTGACAACGTTACCCACAAGTACTTTCACAAAGATGAGAAGGTTGGCTCGTGATGAGACCCCCTTTCCCTTGGCCATGCAACCAAGAGTCACTACCCTAGCATGGTAACCANAAATGATTTCTTCAATAGCTTGTAGTTGATCTCTTAACTGAGAGATTCTTACAAAGTATGATGTTATGTTGTCATCATCATTCATGTTTATGTCACGGAGCTCATTCTTCAGACTCATTACTTGTCCAATGTTTATGAGTGAGAAGAGGTTAGTTAGGGCATCATACACCCTCTTAGATGAGTAAATATGAGAAATGTAGGGTATCAAGTGGTCTTTTACAAAATCACTATGATACTCATGGCATTGACGTCATTGCCCTTGAACTTCTCCATAATTGCAACGTTCTGAGGTTCCTTCTCTTTTCCTTCTTCAAACTATGGTTCCACGATCTTTCCTTTCACGATATCCAACACTTTATTCTTGGCAAAGATGAGGTTAATCCTTGTCTTCCATTCTCTAAAGTTAGAAGCCCCTTATAACTTGTTTTCTAACTTCATAGAGTAAGTCATGACTGCTTTGACTTGGTCAACCTTTGACTTTGACCAAAAACTCAAACTTGACGTCTTAGCTTGCTAAGAGTACCAGGGGGTGCGCTAGGTTAGGGCGCACTAGGCTATCCAGAAATTAGGTCAATCTCTTCACTTAAGGTGCCTTAACAAGAGGGTTAGGGTTTCGTTGCTGCAGCAAAAACTTTGACTGCAACTACAACTGTAACTGAGCAAATCCTCCCAATCTATCTTCCAACTCTGAAGTTAATCCTTGACAAGGATGAGGTTAATCCTTGTCTTCCATGCTCTGAAGTTAGAAGCCCCTTATAACTTGTTTTATGACTTCATAGAGTAAGTCATGACTACTTTGACTTTGTCAACCTTTGACTTTGACCAAAAACTCAAACTTGACGTCTTAGCTTGTTGAGAGTACCAAGGGGTGCGCTAGGTTAGGCCGCACTAGGCTATCCAGAAATTAGGTCAATCTCTTCACTTAAGGTGCCTTAACAAGAGGGTTAGGGTTTCGTTGCTGCAGCAAAAACTTTGACTACAACTACAACTGTAACTGAGCAAATCCTCCCAATCTATCTTCCAGCGGTTAGACTGTCCGAAGATAGTGTGGGCCCATAACCTGTTAGAATGAAAAAGGTGTGCTCGTTTTACCATAAACAATATAGCAATATTGTCACCCAACCATAGGTCGAAGCCACCCCCGAGCACCTTAACCTTGACAAAGAATAATTCTGGAAGCAAACCCTAGGCCTAATAGCCAATCAAGGTACCGTGTCACTCTCCAGAGTTAGCGTACCAAGCAGAAATTCTAAACCATAACCAAGGGAAAGTCCAAGCCTAAAACAAAAAATACAAGTTGCAGTAGCTGCAGCTGCAGCTACTCTCCAACTTGCGCACTTACTAAATTTCTACAGTTGCGAGCTGTGTATGTCCAAATGAGCTTTGGCATCTTGTATTTATACTGCTCTTTATTAACTGTCTGGGCCGACTTCTCTTTTTGGAGGCTAAAAACTCAATATTAATTATTTTCTTTAGCCGACTTGTCTTCTAGGGTTATGTTCAATGCTTTAGGGTTTCTTCTTGGGGTTACACGTGGAGGTTTAATACCTCTCGCAACTACCATAATATCAACAGTAAGTGGTCTTCCTTGGGGATGGGTTTGCTACTAGGAACTCCCTTGAAGAGCCATCATACCATTCCTGACCATACTTACCACTTTCCATCATTATTTCCCCCCATTTCGTTATCTCTTGGGATTCTAGGGTGTATTGTCCCTCATTCTATGGGAAGAAGGGGTTGAAGGCCCAGAGGGATTGATGTTGGGTAAAAGATAAAAGCATGTGTATGAACCTTTTAGATGCTTCGCCCAAGGATCACCCAAGAAAGCAATGAAACACTTATCTTTGAGAAAAGGGGGACCCACAAGAAATATGATTAAGAATGCTAAAAGGTTAGTTGGAGGATAGGAGGTCTCATCACAAGCCGGCCTATCATGTCCATGAATATCTAGTGGTATGACATTACCATCATCTCGTCACCAAGCCAGGGTAATGGCTCTCAGTTGCATGGCTGAGAGAAAGGGGGTCTCATCAGAAGCCAGCCTTCTCATTTCCACTAGGCATTTGTGGGTGACACTGCCATTATCTGAACACCACGCCAGGGCGGTGGCTTTCAACTTTTCCTTAAAATTATGAAAGAAACAAAGAATGGCAAAATAATGGCCTTGGAAAAAGTGCATTGCAAACGAAGGTACCACACACCCTCTACAAAGGCACCCATGAATGAGCCACTATGACCTATTGTATGTCATGAGCCCTATGCCCATTGAGTCTTGATCCTAAACACTTCACCCACTTTACATGACTTAGAGAGGGATCTCTTGGAAACTTTCCTTGACCTAGGGCAAGATTTACCCAACAGGACACCTCGTCGACCCTCCCATATTCAAGCTTGACAAGTCGCATAATGTCTTTGAGAACTTAATTGTTTGACATAGTGATCTTTGATGCACATGCTTAGGTGGCTCATTTATTGATTGGATTCACTTATCATGATGTTATGACTTGAGATCCTTGGAGGGTGTGCTTATTTGTCTTTGCAAGACCTAGTTGGTGGACAATTTTGGAAGAACAAGCCTAGCTTGGGCTTCCATGGGGTTTGAAGCCCACAGGTGGATGCCAAGGGCCCGCATGCCGGATGAGAGAGATCAAACTTTGAAGGCCTAGAAGATGACTTCGACATAACCTAGCCCCCACATGCAAAACAATTTGCCTAGGAGAGGCAAAACGTCGCCTTTAGAGGCATGACGTCAGCTAGGGGGGTTAGGGTTTGGTGGTGAGGTTGGCATGCATTGGCACAAGGACGTTTTGAGGGGCTTGAGCCTTGATCACGAAGGAAGTTGTTTGGATGCTTCACATGTGGCTTTGGGAAGCCTTTCTACACTCCTCCGTCGCCAACAACCTTCTCCTAGTGCCAAAACGTCCCCTAAAGGAGTGACGTCCTTATAACTAGGGCTTTTCTTTGTGCAAAAGTGAAATTAAAGTGAATTGTTTAATATTACTTTGTAAAAGGGGCAAGATTAGGGTTGTTGACCCCTAGTCTTGTGGTTTATCCTTAATTATGTGGACAAACTATCTTAGTGACATTTTGTATAAATAAAAGATCATAAGATCTCATTTTAACATAACTCTCCATCTTGTGAGAAGTACTTGGACTGAAATTTTCGCTACCCTTAGGGGTTTTTGCTATCTTGTGCTATGATATGGTTTCTCTTTGGTTGCGGAATTGATGATGATGGTGCGCTATCTCTTGGAGGTCATTCTTTTGCTATTGTGGAGGTTTGCATTGGCATGTTAAGGCTTTTTCTTGAAGTGGTATGGTTCTTTACTTTGTTATTATCATTGGTAATTCAAGTTAAAGTTGTTTTGGCCAAGGCTAGATAGGGAGTATAAGGATATACACCCTTATCCTAGTTTCCACCATAATTATCAAGCTTTTAAAGTTATTTTGCAAGGGTTTTGTTGAGGAAGTAAGAGAATTTACATCCCTCGTCTTCAAACCCTAGCTAGGTTACTTACCTTGGGAAGTAAGAGGATTTACACCCCCAAGGGTTTAGTAATCCTAGCTATTTCTTTTTTACCCCATTAACCCATAACTAAAGGCACTAATCTTGCATTGGAGAAACAAAATATTGCATTGGGAAACATAATTTCTTGTCATATTTACTTTTTGCAACTTGGATTGTGTTCCTTGTGCTTAGAGCACCTCACAGCCACTAGGGCGTCCCTATCAAAGGGATAGTTCTTGCTGCTGTTACAAATTTACATCTTCAGCCATTAGGGCTGCAGAAACCCTAATCTTATTGCTCGAATAACTCTCTAATCAACCATTGGAAATTGCCCAAAGTTTGCACACTTGTCTTACTTGCTCTAACGCACTTTTTTGCAAAGTTTGGAGGAGTTTTGGTGGCTGATTTTCTTGCTGTAATACATTGATTGTTACAGCCATAAGGCTGATATTATTTGTTGCAGAAAGTGTTTACAACATCCTTGTCTTTTCATGCTAGTATCTTGGTCTTTAATCTTGAGTTTTGCTAGTATTTAGCTAGTCATTTCTCTTGTATCTTTCACTTGATTTCTAGCATTTATCTTGCAGCTTATGGTGCCATTTTATTGCTGATATACATTGTTACTAACAGCTGCTATTAGGGACAGCAAGCTTAAATTGCTTGTCCAATTGATTATATTGCAATATATGCTTGTTTTTCTTGTGTCTCAGCCAGGTATTTCACCATTTGCAGGTTACTCAACATACTTGAAAACCCTTGGACTTTCCCAAGACTCCATTCCAAGACCTTCATAGCACTTAGAATTGATACTTAGGAACTTCATCTCCATCTTCATCTTTTTCCATCTCATTCCCCCTAGGGTCACTGGGATTCCCCCCTTGAGGTGATTGCCTCACCTCTAAAGTGACGGGGACAACTGCCTAAGGTGACAGTGGGTAGGTGACCTCTTAGTTGTCGCCATTTAGTGGTTGGGTCGGGCTTTTCCCAACCTACAACTTGTGTGATAACAACTCCATAACCCAATAGCTAAAGGCACTAGTATAATTGCATTGGAGAAATAAAATATTGCATTGGTTAATGTGAAATTTTATGATTTGAAGGTTGTCTAAGTTGGATTCAATTCTTTGCTCTATAAGCTTGATTGAGCTACTAGGGCATCATCTTTGTTCAAGTAGTTCTTGTTGTTGTTATAAAACTTTATCTACAGCCATTAGGGGCCTAGCGCATCACTAGGTAGATTTATAACATTAGTTTTATAACCTACTAGGCCTAGCGCATCTCTTGGTAGATTTTGGGGAAGTTTTAGTGGTTGATTTTCTTGCTGTAATAATTTGTTTGTTACAGCCAATAAGGCTGAGTAATATCTCTGCAATACTATTGTGTAACAGTCTTGTTTCACTGCTAAAGTCTAATGCTATCTTACTTGAGTTGATCTAGTTGTTTCTAGTTTATCTCTTGCTCTCTCAACTAGACTTTTAGCAACTTGTTTGCAGCATTCACTATCATTTTCATTGTTGATATATACTGCTACTAACTACTGCAATTAGGGACAGCAAGCCTAACTTGTTTGTCTATCATATATTTGGGCTTGTATCTTTGTTTTCCTTGTGTCTCGAGCAGGTACAAATCAGCATCAGCAAGGTCTACTACTTCTTGGCAACCTTGGCTACCATCAAGACCTTATTCAAGCCCTTCTCCACACATAGCAACTTGACCCATAGGGGCATCCATTCATACATCACATTTTCCATCTCATTTCCCCCTAGGATCACTGGGATTCCCCCCTTGAGGTGATTCTATCATCTCTAAAGTGACGAGAATACCTGCCTAAAGTGACAGTGGGTAGGTGTTCTCAAAGTTGTCGCCATTTGGTGGTTGGGTCGGGCTTTGCCTAACCTAAAACTTGTGCGATAAAGGTCCCAATTATGAGGCAAAATTGCTAGTTTTGTTCAACACCAGATATAGTGCTCGATGTTTGTTGTATTGCTTTAGCAGCTTAGCCATGTTGCAGCCTTTTATAATACAAATTTTCAACCATTCTTGTTAAAAAATCTTATGTCTTCTCCATAATATTCAAAACCTCTTGCTCTTTGATCTTGACTCTAGCCCAAAGGAATAAACACTAGTCTTAGTAGTCCACCATCCTTTTATTTCTAAAGAATATCATAAACTTCTCTTCTAGGGTTTCCCCCCTTGAGCTGGAAAATAACTGACCTAAAGTAAGAGGAAGAGTTGTTGTGGTGACAATGGGCAACCTTCTCGAGTTCCTCTAGGGTTCCATTTCATCCAGTGACTTGAATATCTTTGTAAGCAGGTCTTGGAGGTAACACATCCCACAAACCTTATTCTTCTCTTGCATCACACAAGCACCAAGACCTCTAGACAATATTACAATGGAATATCAATAGTACGTCAACATAAGTTCCAAGTCTTCTTCAATCTAAGCATCCCACCAAGCTCCAAGACTCCTCTATTCCTCCAGCACTCCATGTTCTTGCTCTAGGGCTTACATCACACTAACCTTGGGTCTTCTCTTGTATCACATAAGTGATAAGACTGAAGCTCATCCATAACGCTAGCAATCATCTCCATGCCTACTCTAGGGTTTACATCACAAAGCCTACGTCTTGCTCCCTACAAGATTTCTCCAAGGCAATTACAAAGATCGAATTATGAGTACATTAATAGTGAGTAATGAAAAAGGCTCTCTCCTCTCTTTATATAGAATAGGTGAAGAAGGCCAACATAAAACATGGACTAGGTCCACAAAAGCAACCCTATACCTAAGTCATCAAGGAAACCCCACATGGAGCACTCTACAATACAAGGATGACAAGTCACACTATAGTTTTGCCCAACCCCAAGGTGGTGTGCCCTCCAAGCATGACACCCCTTTGGGCCCAATGCCCCTCCTACAAGATGGTGTGCTATCTAACAAGTTGTTAACACAACACTCCCTTATACATGGTGGTTTGTTCCAGAAGTGTCCTCGTGCAAGATGCTCCTCCTCTAGTTGTATGCCACATGTCCTCTTGCACCCAACACTCCTCAACATGTATGCCAAGTTAATTTCTTGCTCCAATGCTTCTCCTCAACATATGTGCCTGGGTCCAAAACCAACCTCCATGAAGTCTGCTCCTCAACCCAGGCGTCCTCAAGTCAAATATCTAACCTCCAAGGTGTATGTCACATGGTCTCATGCTCTTACGGCTAAGTGTTCTACTCCAAGTGCCTAGTGCTCATCCTCCTAGATGGTTACCTCTCCTAATCAAGCAACCAACTCTCACGTTGTGTGCACCCAACGGGTTAGTCATTGTGCCAAATAAGATAACAACCTCCTAGGTAAATGCACCATGCTAGCACTCTGTCGAAGGCCAAATATCCACTCAAAAATAAGCCATCCATATGTCCATCAAGCATCACCAAAGGATTAAGGGACCCAACGCTCTCCTAGCTAGGTGAAAACGCTTTTGGATTAACCCCAAAATCTAACACAACCTATCAAGGAGAGCCTCTTTATGGTGAGAACAGCATGGTAAAATAAAGAAAACAAAAGAAAATAAATTAACTTGTCATAAACTTCACAAGTACTTGGAGGAGAAATACCTTTTGGAGCATTACTTCAACATAAAGATAGGCAAATCCCATGAACTTAAGTAAGGTCAAATGACAGTGGAAGAATATGAGCAAAAGTTCATATAATTATTGAAGGATGTACCATACTTCCAGGACAAAATGCTCAAAGTGAAACGGTTTTAGAGTACTCAATCATGCCTATGCTGATCAAATGAAAATTATCAAATCAAATACCTTGGCAGAGGCAATTTGAAATGCTAGGCATTGCAAAGATCAAATTCAGAACCACCGAGACCTTCAAAGAATGTAGAGAGGCAAGGCAAATGAGAAGAATGATTGTTGTCAAAAGTGTCAAAAGCCTTCCTCTTTCAAATGCAGTTAGATGGTTCGTTTGCATAGTTACATAGAACACACATTTATTTTATAATAATAATAATAATCTAATTTTAAGGTCACAGTCAAGCCAAACTCCAAATTGGTATATGAGACCCCCTTGTTTGTGGGACACAGCGATTTGACTGCTAAAGTCTACGGAGATGTACATACCCTACCCCCTCGATTACTCGAATCACATTAATCTTAAAGCATTGTGAATGTGAAGCTGCTATTCTAACAGGAACAACCTTGCAGGAACCCCAGATACCAACAGTGAAAAGCCAGTTATGCATTTTGCATTTCTTTGCAAAATTCTGGCTGAAGATTTGCCCCATCAAACTTTTGTTCATAGAATGCGGCATACAGGACTCATCAAAGGCCAATGTATTACAGGTGCCTATGATGTGACTGATTGAGGACTTTGTTTTCTGTTTTTTTGGAAATTGCATCGAGAAACACAACCCAAGTTCAGGAGTTAGCACCGCATAACATGGACTTCCTTCGGCTTAGATCCCATGTCTGAGAGCTATCTATTCTGCCAAAATTGCCAGGGACTTTTAGCCCTCGGCCTCGTCACTTTTTAAAATGCCATTTGGGTGGAGCAGGCCACTGCGAGAACGAAAACCTTGTGGAGGGTTTAATACTCTGTCGACCTCACCGATGAACCAAGGCCCAACTGGCAATTGAGGATCTTTAACAGGTGCCGACATCTTGTTTGTAAAATTTTACTTGGATATAACATAATACAGAACTGGATTACCATAAACGACTATGAATTTGATAGATGAACCAATGGTAAATGTTTCAACCACAGAGGCCAGCAAACATGGGGTTGCCTTCACACCTCAAAAACATAGGTCATCTAGAAACAAATTCTAAGGAATTACCTAATCAAATCCCAATGCTCAGGATGAGAATAGGATCATTTTCAATAGACCCGACTTCATTAAAAGCCAGACATCCATTAGGCTCGGTACTACTAAGATTTAAAATAACATAGCAGTTCATGGGGATTGCACCACAGTAGAGAAATTCTAGTTCAGTAATACATTAAGGTCTGCAAAGGGCAAGTGGGCGTTTCAAAACTTGGAGATTGTTGCAGGAAAAAACACATGAAATGCATGAATTGATGAAATGGCAAAGAGGTTTCAGATCAACCGAACGAAATATATAAAGACAATAATGGGCCAAGAGCTTACTTTGAGCTGCGGTACAGTATGACTTTCCACGCTTGAAGCAGTCGAGCAGCCTATCCACATTGCCATTGAGATTATCATCCATGGAATCTGATCTTCTAGGCCTGCGCTCATCCATGATATTTCATTGTGTTTACTCGCTCGACTGAGGAAATAGCTTCGGCGCTAAAAATACTCGAAAGTTTAGTATTTGTCGCTTGGAAATTAAAATCAAACGTGGGGATTGATCTATATTGGTAGCTGTAAACATTTCGGGAAAAATGGTGTTTTTCTATGTGGGTCCACGCCGAACCTTTAAGTTATTGACCATGCAAGTTTTTTTCTTTTTTTTTCTCTTATAGTTATTTTCGTCTAAATATGTCATCCATGGTTTCTTGGTGTTTCGTTCAACGTGTCCTCCCCCGGATGAGTTCCCATGACAATGTAGATTTATTTTTTCCCTTTATTTCTCTCTCAATATGCGTCTCGTCTCAATAGATTTGAAAATGGACCTTTTTCTTTGTTGTTAATATTAAGATTTATTTTTTCCCTTTATTTCTCGTCTCAAGATATTTGAAAATGGACTTTTTCTTTGATGTTAATATTAAGAAGGAAGTGGTGTTTTCACAAAGAAATATATGATTGGAGTTGCTATGCAATTCTGTTGTTAGGTCTTCCTCACCTGCGTGCACGCATTGATGGCTCCCTCTGAGGGAGGGGATCTGCCCTTGGGATCCCCGTCCCCAGACCTGCAGGCCTTCTAGGCCCTCGTATCGCCCTATGCTAAAGCGCCCAAGCCCCTACTCTCCCGATTCGTCAAAAAGGCGATCGAAATCCCCAAGGTTGTAGTTTTCGCACCTTCAGCGCGCCCTTTGGCACTCAGACTCGCAGATCGTGGACTAATCGGTCAATTCACAGGATTGTGGCCCTCCCCAAAAGCCATGCACATATCGTTGGAAGCAAACTGGCGCAAGTTGATCAAGGGACAATTGTCGGTAGCCTTCTGTGGTAAGGGATTCTTCGCTTTTTTGTTCGAAAAGAAAGAAGATAGAGATCTGATTTTCCGTAGTAGTCCCTATTTCATGGGGACCATAGGAATGTACCTAAATAAATGGACTCCAAACTTTAGTCCAAAAAATGACATCCCCTCAACAATTCCAGTTTGAGTCAGGTTGCCCTTCCTTCCTCTCCAATGTTGGAACGATGAAACAATATGAAACATAGGAAACACCTTAGGCAAGTACATTGATCGTGTCGAGCCAAGGGAAGGCCTCCAGGCCTGTGCCAAACTATGTGTAGAAGTGGATCTAGAAAAGGGCCTTCCGGAAGCAATACAACTTAATTTGGATAGCTGGTCCTACATCCAACAGGTTGACTATGAACAAATTCCCTTCAAATGTAAAATCTGCCACGAATATGGACACTTTGCTAAATCTTGTCCCTAGGCCAAAGACTTGCAGGATCATGATCCCAAACAAGACCAGTGGCAGCAGCCCAAAAAGAAGAAAACAAATGGAAAAACCCAATCCATTCCGCCCCAAAATCAAAGGGAAAAACTTCCCGATCCAAAAGAAAAGAACCCTGGATCCCTACAAAAGGGAGAATCAAGCCACAATCGATATGTTGAACTTCACCAAGACGACAATCTAAATGAAGTCAGGGAACCCCAGGAAGAAACCAATGGACAAGGACCAGAAGAGAAAGGAAGAGGAAACGACACATGCCCAGAGAAGGAAAAAGAAGTTCTGGAGCTAAGTGGAGAATCCTCAAAATCTCCCCATACCCAAAATATGGAAAACCCAGAAATATCAAAAGAAGAGAGACAGGACTCCTCAGAAAGTGATTCTGATTTGGAATTAACTCAAACCATAAACAACAAGAAACCTGGAAGGAAATCATACAGAAACAAAAGGGAATCAGCAACAGATAGAGAAAAGGAATTGGGGATTCAAAAAACTATCAAGGAATCCCTAAAGAAAGATGGAAAAGCTGGAAAGAATAAGGCATCCCAACACAAGGGAACAATCTCACAGCCCTCAAGAGGGGGGGCGCCCAAACACCCTAATAAACGATGAAAATCGTCTCCTCGAATTGTAGGGGATTAGGTAGTAACCACAAGAAAGAAGAAATCAAAAAACTGCTACAAGTAGAAAAACCTTCAATCCTCATGCTCCAGGAAAATGAGGGAGTTGGAAACCCTCAAAGACCTTCAAAAAAATTGGAACAATTGTGACGGTCGTACAGTGAGCTCCAGAGGGGCTTCAGGCGAAATTGGAATCCTCTGGAAGAGGGCAAATTTTGACTTGCAAGCGCGGATGCAAACCCAATTCTGGCTCAGGGTTAATCTCCTCAATAAAGCTTCAGGTATGCTCTTCTCTATCATCAACGTTTACATACCAAACAATTATAATGAAAAAATTGAATGTTGGCAATCTCTGATAGACCTTGCCAAGGAAACCCCCCCCCCAGAACCTCATTATTGCAGGAAACTTCAACACAACCAGAGTTGCAATGGAAAAAAGAGGAGGATCGGTGGTTAGAGACCAATTCTAGGAAAGACTGGAGGACCTTATCTCGAATCTTGATCTTTATGATGTCCCCTCGAGCAAGGGAATCTACACTTTGAATAATAAAAGAGCAGGGCCCAGACACATAGCCGCAAGATTAGATAGATTCATGATCAGCAGTGCCTTGTTGTCCCTCCCCGACAAGCCTTGCTCAACGAATCTGCCCTGGGCTGGCTCAGATCACTGCCCCATAAGACTGACCTTCGAAGCTCAACAAAACTGGGGCCCTATTCCTTTCAAACTAAACCCCCTCTGGCTGGACAAACCCGAGCTCATTCAATCCATATCCCAGGTCTGGAACCAGTGGATCACAAGTTCTCCAAACTACATCTGGGAGCAGAAACTTAAATTAGTCAAGGATTTGTTAAAGAGTTGGGCCAAAAACAACTCGCACAACAAAGCAAAAGACAAAAAGTCCCAACTGGAGGCTCTCCAAGATGAAATTGAAAGTATAGAGATTCAGCAGAACCTCCTCACCCAAGAGCAAAAACTTCACAAGAGTACCTCTGGGCTCTAGCTGAAGAAGAAACGACTTGGCGGCTTAAATCCAGGAGTCTTTGGCTGAAAGCAGGTGACCAAAATACCACCTTCTTTCACAACCAAGCCAAAGCCAGGACCTGGTCAAATCAAATTTCCGAGCTCAAAACCCAGGAAGGGGAAATCCTTAAGGACTTCAACCAAATTAAGCAACACTCCTTCTCCCACTTCCACTCTCTGTACACAACCTCTGGCACAGACGAGGATCACCTCTCTAAAGCCTTTCTTCAGCATATTCCCCATAAGATTACTGAGGCCGACAACTACCACCTTGACAGACCCATCGAGGAAGCAGAAATCCTCAGAGCCTTGAACCAATTCCAAGACGACAAAGCTTCGGGCCCGGATGGCTTCACCTTGCATTTCTATAAAAAATGTTGGCACATCATCAAAAAAGACTTCACCAGAATGGTCTGCTTCACTCACAAAGCCAAAAAACTAGGTGGAGCAACAAACTCCTCCTTTCTCGCTCTCCTCCCAAAAGAACATGGAGCCTCCTCCCTTAATCGCTTTAGACCCATCTCTCTATGCAACATCTCCTATAAAATCATGTCCAAAATAATAGCAAACAGGCTCAACCCCCTCCTCAGCTCGCTAATTCTCCCAAACCAGGGTGGCTTTGTAGCAGGTCGTCAGATTTGAGACAACTTCATCCTTGTCCAAGAAGCAATCCATGCCAGTAGCACTCGGGGGGACTCTGGAATGGCTATAAAACTCGACATGGCCAATGCTTTCGACAGAGTGGAACACAAATTTCTCTTCAAATTCATGCGTAATTTTGGTTTTAGTCAAACCTTCATGGATTGGATCAGCTCGTGCATTGACTCTCCTTGGATAACGCCCCTAATAAATGGCAGACTAGGTCCTTTCTTCAAGGCGTCCAGGGGTTTAAGGCAAGGTTGCCCCCTCTCCCCCTTGCTCTATGTGATCGTGGCAAAATCGCTAAACAAAAATCTCAAATGGGAAAGTGCAAATGGCAACATTCCTGGAATAAAAATTGCTCAACGAGTAAAAATACTAAACCACTCTCAATTTGCAGACGACACAATTCTGCTAAGCGGTGCTTCTAAAATTTTGGCCAGAAGAATCCTCCAAGTCATGGATACCTTCCTTATCGTCTCTAGAGGTACTCTAAACAAAGAAAAATGTCAGATCTATACCTGGAATGTCTTGACAATCATCAGAGCTGGAATAACTCAAATCATGGGATTTGCCACTACCCAAGACTGGAAATCCTTCAAGTATTTAGGCCTCCCCCTTTGCATCAAAGCGCTTCCTGGAGAATTTTGGCACCACTTCATCCAAAAGATCAGGGAAAAGATGGAAAAATGGGGCTCTCGATGGCTCAACCCAGCTGGCATGGTGGTGTTGATCAATTATGTCCTCTCGACCCTCCCCATGTTTCAATTCTCTACCCTTCTCGCCCCAAAGGGAATTCTTAAAGAAATGGCCCAGCTCATCCGCAAATTTTTGTGGCAAGGAGGAAATTCCAATCACAAAAAACTCCACTTGGTAAACTGGGAAACAGTCACCCAGCCCAAAAAAAGGGGTGGTATGGGTATTAGAGACCCCGAAATCACCGACTTTGCAATGGGAGCCAAACTCCTGTGGAGGTTAATCTCAGGGGACAATGACTGGTGGAAATAGGTTATCATAAACAAGTACAGACTAGGTAAAAGAAAAAGGAGTATGGACAATCCACAAACTCACCAAGCAGGGTCCCAAATCTAGAAGCTAATAAAGGGAGTCGCCCCCTTCTTCAGAGAACATCTATCCTGGATCCTGGGCAATCGAAAAACAATAAAAATCTAGCAGGATCGAATCTTTGGGGTGACCTTCAATCCCAGCGATGAAAATCTCATGGAACTAAAATGTTGGATGTTAGGCACGAGCAAGTGCACCCTGTATGACATTTCATCCTGGAACAACAATGGCATTTGGAGAGACTGGAACTTGGGGGATGTTCTGCAACATCTGATAGGACAGGCTCATCGTCTGATCATGCTTCTAAAAGGGACAGCGCCCATTCAAAAAACCCGGCCAGACAACAGGGGATGGGGGAACAAAGGATACTCAATCAAAGAAGGTTACAACCAGATCCTCGATCTTACAGGAGACTACCAACCCTCAACAAAATGGAGAAATGTCTGGAAATGGGACTCCCTCCCCAAAATCAACTTCTTTACCTGGACTCTAGTCCACGAAAAAATTCTAACAGGGGAAAACCTCATGAAAAGAGGTTTCCTTGGCCCCTTCATCTGCCCTCTTTGCCAAAATAGTCAAGAGAATATCAGCCATTTGTTTTGGGAATGCCCTTTTGCAAAAAATTGTTGGACCCTAGCCTTCGGAGATCTCGCTAAAATTATAATATGGCCCTCCTCTCCCCACCCCAACTTGGGAAACTGGGACAAGTACTACCGGGGATCCTTCAAGGACAAGCCAGTTCTGAAGCGCATGTGGCGGGCGCTGCCAAAATTTATCTGCTGGCAGATATGGATAACAAGAAACAGGAAAATTTTCCAAGGCAAGGCCTCTCCTCCACAAACAATAGCTGCTAAAGCAAATTTGTTGCTCTCTGAATCCATAAACTCAAGACCTCTAAAAATCGAAGACTCAACAAATTGGATTGTCTGGGAAAAAGACTAAATGGCAAGCTTTAATCTCAAGACTTCAAAGCAGACCAAAGCAACAACAAGATCAAGCTGGCAACTTCACAACATCCTCAACATAGACCTTTGGATTCAAAAGCAAAATATCCATACTCTCTGTTTCGATGGTGCCTCAAAAGGAAACCCAGGGGAGGCAGGTGCGAGGGGGATTCTCTACGATCCCTGGGGAAAAAAAGCTTCACGCTACCACTGGAATCTAGGAACGAAAACCAACAACAAAGTTGAGGCCTACACACTTTTAAAATGGGTTCAAGTGGCTCAAACCAAGGATATCCGAGAGCTTGTTGTCTTAGGGGACTCTAACACCATAATAATATTGATGGTTAAGGGAACAAACCCCAGAGACCCAAGCTTAAAGCAAATTCTGGACAGAACCCGGTTGGCCTCCAGAGAAATCAAAATCACCTTCTATCACATACTTCGGGGCAACAATAGCGAAGCCGACAAGATGGCCAATGCAGCAATAGAGGCAAACCCCGACAACCTCAGTATCGACGGAGTCTCAACCCCAGCCCCCCTCTACTAATGAACACCCAGGAGCGAAAAAAGGCCAGCGAAAGAAGGCCCTTCCCCTGGGGCCCAAGCAAAACTCATGGGCACATGGGTAAGAATTTTGGTAGCCATACCCAAACTACGAGGGAAGGGGGCGTCTCCACACACTCAAGATTGGCCCCCTAGGATGAGTGCAAAGGAAACCACAACAACTCAAGGTGGACGCTTGTAGTCATCCATGTGGATGAGAGCTTTTGCAGGCACACTAGATGGCATGCGCCACACGCGGATCACCCCTCTGGAGATATTAAGGTGACCATCTTTTCGAACAGAGCGAAATCTTTATTTCGTGTGGGAAATCTGAACTCCCTGCTTCGTCTGTGTGGAATTGCAGTACCAGACTCTCACCTCCCACTTCGTTGCAGCTCCCCTGGCGTCAGTTGCACTTCCACTCTCCCCTCCATGGCGTCGGCCGGTACATTAAACAGGAATCCTCCCACGAACCCACAGGAAAGTGTGTCATTCCCTCCCTCAACAATCATGCAGCAGTCCTTGTCCAACGTTTGGCTTCTGTGGGAAATCCCTTCCGCTCGTTCGCCCTACCAGAC
>JZKD02S2199039.1:422940-436048 GCA_000966675.3 Picea glauca | reverse complement strand
ATCGGTGGTTACAGACCAATTCCGGGAAAGACTGGAGGACCTTATCTCGGATCTTGATCTTTATGATGTCCCCTCGAGCAAGGGAATCTACACCTGGAATAATATAAGAGCACGGCTCGGACACATAGCCGCAAGATTAGATAGATTCATGATCAGCAGCGCCTTGTTGTCCCTCCCCGATTAAAATTTAAATGATTAAATAAATTAAAATTTTGTACAATTTTGAATTAACATCATTTATTCAAAACTTTATTATTGGATTGTCTAGTTATTCAATCGTAGTTTGTTTTTTAATAAGTTAAGATTATGAGCAAAGTTATTGTTAATGACAATTCTTTTAAGAACATTAGGTCAAGGCCATAAATAAATAAAAATTGAAATTGTATTGTGCCTTTCTAGTTATTCAATCATAGTTTGTTTTTTAATAAGTTAAGATTACTAGCAAAGTTATTGTTAATGACAATTCTTTTAAGAACAATAGGTGAAGGTCGTAAATAAATAAAAATTGAAATTGTAATATTCTTAATATTGCTTACTTCCTTACAGTGCATTTGCCTCTTTGTCTTGTTTACAACTAGAAGTTAAGTTAATAGATTAATTAAGTTGTATGTTTTCTCTTTGTCCACTTTTATTCACAACATTGTTGTTATTTTTTCATATTGCCTTGATAATAAGTGAAAAACTCACTCAAGATGTGTTAGTGACAAAAATATTCCTAAAGTCATAAACTATAAACTAGAAAAACAATATCCACAGGAGTTAATTTATCAAAGAAAGTTGTGTTTGTATTCTGCTAAATTATATAAAATCGCGATGTTGTAGGGCACTCGAATTAGCTAGCTTGCTTGATGTTCTCATAGTATCCTTCAATTTTACACAAATTTGATCATGTAGGAATCATAGTAATGCAGATTTTCTTTGAAAGTTTTTGTTGCCCAATTTTTTGCATTGAAAGTTTCAAGTCACTTGCTCCAAAATCAAAATAGTTTCAATAAATATAGGATTTAGTGGTAAATTATTACAAAGATGGACCTCTCGATAAATATGCTACGAACTTATTGGAGAGTAATGAGCAAAATCGTGCTAAATACTTCAATTTAATGTGTCAACAACAACACCATGTGGCACCACAAGAATAATAAAACATAACATTAAAAAAAATCAAGAGGGAAGAAAAGGAATTGCAATGCCTTGTATTTTGAACCTTTGTTTGATCTTGGCTCAAATCTCACTTTTCTTGTTAAATTGAGTCAATTGTATTTAACCCAAAATTGGTATAATTACAAATGGCTTGGCTTGTGTGAGTAAGTAGTTGTTTTGGACTTGTAATTAAGCAATGTGAGAACGTGATCTTCTTAAGCATATAATGCTTTATGATCTCTATATGTTGTTAGAACATGATCTTAGGTTTCACAACAAGCTTGCAAAGTGAACTTGGCTAATAAAATCCATTTTGTGTAGAGGATTTCAAATAATTCACAATAGAATTAGTGTCATCAACGTGTCAAACCAAGAAAGTGTGGTCCATGAAATCCATATTTTTATATGCATCGTGTTTTGTGTTGAGACCCTCATAATCCTGGATAGGATATGTGAAATGAAGAATATGCAGGTATGTGTTGTTGCTAACTAATTTATAGATCTATCTCTTCATCCCTAAGGGAACAATTGTTTTCACTTTTGAATGGAGTCTAGGGGAAATGACTAATAACAAAGTCAAAGCATATGGTCTCTATCAAGGCATTAAGCTCACCGCCTTGCAAAATATCTTCCACCTCACCGCCTTGGGTGACTTTGGTCTCGTTATCAAGCATATGCTCTCAAAATCTTCTCCTTCGGACTCTTGATTAGCTTCCATCCTAGACCAAATCCGACATATCAACAAAAAATTGAGTCTTTAGCCTAGTTTCGCATCCTACTGGAGAACAATGGGTTAGCAGACATTACATCTAACCTAGCAACTAGCAAAGGTTGGGGAGGGGGGAGGGGTACTATATATTAATCAACATAGATATGAATGTCTCAACCCTTTAGCAATAATTTGGACAATTGGCATTAGGAATGGACCATTGATTGCATGCACCAAGTTCAAGAAGTACTACACCCACCCACCCCCTCTAATGCTTGCTACATTCATTCACCACCCTGGCTAATGAATACCCTGCATTGATTTCACGGCTCCATGGTGGGATAACGATATTACATGAAACTCAAACTCGTTCCTGGTTCAGTACTTTCACATGGGGTGGTGGTGCTCTATTTTTATGGTTGTTGGGCCTTGGACCTCCTGATCCAGGTCGATATTGGTGGCCACCCACCTGTTCCAACTAGCTCCTTTTGTCAGTTTTTAATTCAGCATGTTCTTTTGTACTTTTTTGTAATTGTGGGTTCTACACTTTTAGGGTTGTCTGGAGCCCTACACATCTTCCAGGTGGATATTGGTCACCTCCCATCTAATCCAATTGGCTTATTTTGTATTTTTGCATGTCAACACATCTTGTTGTACTTCTAGGGCTATTTTGGGGCCCTAAACAGTGTTATTTTGGCTCGCCACAGTCAAACTGTAGACACAGTCACAGTTTGATGGTGTAATGTGTAGTTCTCGAAAAGACCTTTCTAACATGCTATCACATGCCTAAAATGGAGATCGTATGCAAAAGTTATGACACCGAGAAGTTAATGTACTAACTTACCCAAACGGGGCCCACACGACTTTTTGCGTTTCATCTCCTAGGGTTAGGTTTTTGGATGTCTAGTGTTTTGACATTCCTGTTAACAAGGCCTTCAGAGCCTCATTGTAATGATTTTCTGGCGAATGAGCGTAGTCGTCACATCTTGTCTCAGAGATAAAGATGACATCATTCTAGCGAGTCTTGCACTCTATATTTTATGGCCTCTTTACAATTATTTCATTAATAGAAATCAAGTATTTTGTATTTCTCTATTTCTCGCAATTTTCATGACTATTTCATTGTAATATCCCTACTTTCATTTCATTTCGAACATAATCTGGATCAGTGGTATCAGAGAGGGCTACTCTTGATCGTTTGTTTAGCGCATGTCCCCGATGAGGTCCAAGTATAGCCAGTTGGGTCTCGAGTTTTTCTCTCTTGAGGACAATCACTCTCGCACACCCAAGAAACCCTCGATGGCGACAGAAAAGAAAGACGACAGAGCAAAAGATTCTATTAACCTGTTGCTTGAGCAAGCTCTCGTGTGATAAAGGGACGAAATGATGGAGAATTTTGCACACATTCTTCAACACCTACCGATAGCAACTGACACATCTTCATTAAGCGACCATTTTGGAGGAACCTCTCCCTTCAAGGCACAAGTTAATTTTGATATTCCCATATTTGAAGGTTAGATAGATGCATATGCCCTAGAAAAATGGTTAAATCTATTAGAAGGCTATTTCTCTGTTCAAATTTATTTCGATAGGGAAACGATCACCTTCGCACTCCTCAAGGTTGTCCCCCGTGTCAAACATTGGTGGGAAACTTACTCGGAGCAAAGTTCTACAGAGGAATTTGGAATCTATGGGGCCGAGCCCACTTGGGATTTTTTTGTGAATGTGGTCAAAGAATAGTAGTATCATGTTGATAACTATGAAGACCATTACATGAGATGGACCACACTGTGACAAGAGAAGAGTCAAACAGTGTCGGAGTTCACAAATACTTTCCATACCTTGCGCACCAAGCTGGGCATCAAGGACTCTGAGCGGCATCTAGTTTTGAAATACCATGGGGATCTACATTGGTACATCCAAACTGAAATGGATTTCCTAAACATCTCATCATTGGAAGTTGCCTATCAATATGCTGTCAAAATCGAGCAGAAATTTAGGCACCAGAACAAATGGGAATGTGGGTCTGCAAATCTACAACAACCAAAGCACGGTAAAGACGACCCTAACTAGCAGCTTCCTGACAACCAATCCAAGACACATGACAAAAAGGGTAAAGAGAAGATGAAGAATGACACTGGGAAGTGGTGTGACTTCCACAAAAGCCCCTGGCACAACACCGACGAATGTTGCTTAAAACAGTCATTGGTGGTCAAGGTCAAAGACACGGAGCCGAACCCTGATTCGGAATCCGATCCAGAAAATATTGAAAACAGTCAAATCATCGACTCAGACCCCACTACCACTGTCGCGACTGCAACAATTCAATCAGAAGAATTAGTAGATCCTGAAGAGGGGGAGCGCCTCTTCCATTCATATATGTGGGTGAAGGGGACCCTGTTGAATTTCATTGTTTATAACGATAGCCAGAAGAACCTCATCTCAGCTAAGGCCATCAAACAGTTGGGGTTGTCGATGACACCACACCTGCAACCATACAACATCGGGTGGTTTCACCAGGTTCGAGATATTCATGTCAACCAACAGTGTCGCCGGTCCTCTGGCATCCAGCCCTTCAAGGATGAGGTAGTGTGTGATGTTGCCCCTCTTGATGTTGAAATATTGTAACTGCAAAGAGTATTCTATTTATTATTGAGTCATTATTAAATAGATCAATCCCCTTTTGTGGATTGATCATGTCGAGCAGTGTAATTGACCAAATCCCCTTTTGCGGATTGGTCAAACCCTAATTATATCATGCAAATTAAGAAGTCTCCCCCCATGCTAATTAAAGTGGTTTTAACCACTAAGAAGACAAGTCAGCCCTACTCAGTGAAGATACACCTTTTCAGCACAAGCCAGTTTGTATAAATAAAGGAAGCCAACGCCTCATTTAATCACTCACTCATTCGCTCACTTAGTGCACAAGTTTGGTAGTTGTAGTTGGGAGAAGAAGGAAGAGAGAGGCGCATTGCTCAGTGGAGGATATTCTCTAGTGTTTGGTTTATTGTCTTAGCATTGTATTGGCTATCTATATTAAGGAAGTTTTTGTTGGGTTTTCTCCCCCATGAGGGTTTCCTATGATAAATGTTATGTATCTTGTGATTGTATTTCTCTCAATGATCCTACCTATGATATTGTTATCTAGTAAATTGAAAAGAAACCTAATAATAGCTCAAAACTTAACATGGAATCAGAGCTAACCTTAATAGAGCATCTTTCACTGGATAAAGAAAAATGCCATTGTTGTCGTACAAGAAAATTAGGGATTTTTATTGAAGAGGAAATTCAACCTAAAAATAATCTAGAAAAGTGCGCCCTAGCCTAGGGAACTCTTTGGCACCTTAAACACACTTTTTCAGTGGATAGAACTCCCGGAAAGTAAAACCCTAGAAAAATAGAAGTACCAGAAAACCAGGAAACCAGAACCAGTACCTGAAGTACCAGTCCATAATTCTGCTAGTCAAGTTTGAAGGGGTAAAATTTGGATTTTCATAAATCTGACTACACCAGCTTACTTGCCTCAACTCAGCGCATCTAGCCCTTGGATCAAAATTTAAAGATTTGAAATTTGAAAAAGTAGGGTTTCCTCATAAAACCCTAAGTTGCAGTTTCATTTTCAGAATCAGTTGTAATATCAATTGTAGTTGCAGTATCAGTTGAAGTATCAACTGCAGTACCAGTTGCAGACACCCTTGAAGTTTTTAAGAGTTGGTAATTATTACCGTTTCTACTAGATGATGCCACTACCTGCAAATACTATCAGAGGTATGTATTCACATTTGTTTAAATTGATAAGATTTAAAGGGTATTTGTAGGAGAATGGATCTCTTACCATAGATGTAGAAGGATCTCAAGATCCAACACATTCAGAGAAATAATGCAACCCAGGTTTGATTATTCTGATATGCATCTTTTTGATATGACATTATTTTGATCTAGGTTGCATGTTGAAGCCGTCACCATCATACTAACCTTTGGTCAAAATTAAAGTCAAGGTATTAGATGGATTAAAGTTGAGATCATAGAGTTTATTCTCTAACCCAACTTTCTGTCAAGATAGCACATTGTCTTAGTACAGAAGACATGTTGAAGAAAGCACTTGTCATCTTGAGTGAAGGAGACTTGGAAGAAAAGAAACACACTCATTCTTGAGGACAAGACTCCAGGTTCAAGGTTTGATTAATTAAGTTGATAAGATTCAAAGTTGCACATGACAAAGTTGATAACTACCCCATTACAAGTAAACACTATAGTTGAGGTAGCAGTCTTTGAAAAGTATTATACTTGGTAGCATGTGAGCATATCGAGATAAATGCTTAATGTAATCATTTACTAGATACAACTAACATCTCTTCTAGGAGAAACTTTTTGTGTTGATTCCAGGTTACCTTGGATGAATGTTTGATCACAACACTAGAAGAGTGTTGAACTCATTTCGTATTGTATTTCTTACTTTTGATCCTTGTTTCAGACAGGTCACAAGTGAAATCTCTAAAGGAGCTATTGTGACGATTATTCGTGCTATTGTTTTATTTACTATTATCAAAAGAGTATTATTCTTGCTTGTTTTTTTGTTGACCTTGTTTCAGGTCACAGGTGATAACCCTAAGGAAGTTGTAGTGAAGGTTGCAGAAGGCAACAAATTAGATGAGACATGAAGTAGACTATGTACATAACCATATACATTCATGTACCAAAGAAGATGAAGAAGAAGCTATCTTTTGAAATCCAGAGTATCTCATATGGAGATTGATTGTAAGGAGCAGAAGGCTCCAAAAATGACCGAACATTAGAACAAGAACTCACAATAGACTTGTTCAGATAATGAAGCCACCTTTAAGGGAAGCATAACTCATTTGAAGTCTGACTCAACTTTTCATATTTGGACTTGGTATTCAACACCAAGTATACCCTGTAGGAGATGATGAAGCCCTTGTAGAAGAAATCGAGAGTAAGCCTGATCTTAGAAAGGATTAGATGAAGAGACAACTTCCAGGATTGGGAGACAAATGCCATGAGAAGACGAGATCATAGATTCAGAAACTTCTAGGAGATATGAAATCTCTTGGGAAGATTCCTTTGTTTCAATGAAAGAGAAGGAAGACAATAAGAAAGACTAGGATATGGATTCTTCCATGAGACTAGAAGAGAAGTCAATATTGACTTCCAAGATTAGTCTAAACATATCAAACATGTTGCAAATGTACAAAGCATGATGTGTGTCTAGAGGATTCTACCAACAAGAGGGAGAAGACTATGACAAGACACTTACTCCAGTAATTGAAGAAATGGTTCCAGTATTCATGAATACAACTAGAACAACCATGATTCATATATAGTATGAGATGCAGGGGGAGAAATCCCCATATTTAAAATTGAGTGGCAGTTGGTGAAATACATTAGTTGGGTCATGGAGACATGACTACAATAAAAGATAGAGCTACCTCCATGAAAGAAGAAGAGCTACCTTCAGTATCAGTTATTGAGCCACTCTCAATTTCAGATGAAGTTGTTGTTGTGATAGAATAAGAGGAGTTACTCACAGATTTCAGCAGCCACAATGAGGATGAAGCAGTCATTCTCAGCCTCAGAGTAGCTGCAGGTGCAAAGTCCCAGTTCCAAAAGGAACAATTGCAGAAAGAGGAGAGGACATACTCTCAAGCAGTGAGACAGATAATGCTTTGCAGAGAGCACATAGAGCTAGCACATGATTGTGTAGATTGAGTTGCAGCTGAGAAAGTGTACCAGATTGGTACAATGTAATGAGAAAATTTGATTTGAAGATTGAAGATAGAAAGACTCATGTCTGTCGGTTGAAGTAAGATATGTACATGTTGAAGCAAGCTCCTAGAGCTTGGGATGGAAGAGTTGACAGTTTCATGACGAGCTTGGGCTTTACCAAGAGTAAAGTTGATTCTAACCTTTATCTCAAGGTTATGAATGATGAGCCAATGATGTTACTACTATATGGAAATGATGTATTCTTGACAAGATGAAGAAAATCTTAGGTCTTGAAATTTGGCAGAGCCCATAGAAGATCTTCCTTAACCAAGGGAAGTATGCAGTTGAAATATTGAAGAGATTTGATATGTTGGAGTGAAAATCCATGAATACACCCATGGAAACAAAGTTGAAGCTCCTGGTTGACACTTCATTAGAATTGATTGATGCTACGTTGTACAAACATATCATTGGATCATTAATGTATCTAACGAACACCAAGTCAGATATATGTTTTGTTGTGAACACCTTGAGTCAATTTCTGGAAGAGCCCAGACGTGTTCACCTGGTTGTTGCAAAACATGTGATGACGTACCTTAAGGGTACATTAGATTGTGGTCTCGTTTATAATGGAGATCATGACTTCAGACTGAGTGGTTATACCGATTTAGATTGGGCTGGAAGTGTCTCTGACAGGAAGAGTACTTCAGTATGTTGTTTCAGTCTAGGGTCAACCATGATCTCATGGCATAGTATGAAGCAATCAAGCATTTCTCTCGGCACGACATAAACAAAATACATAGTTGCATGTTCCGCCAGTTGTGAAGCCATATGGCTTCAGATGTTGTTGACAAATCTATTTGATATAGATATGGAAGCCACCGTGATCCTATGTGATAACCAGAGTTGTATAAAAATGACGTGTTCCATGATGAGTCAAAGCACATAGAAATCTGGTATCACATCATTCATGATATGATGTAGAGAGGAGCTATAAAGCTCTAATATGTTGGCACAGATGAACAGGTTGCAGATGTGTTGACCAAGCCTCTGTCTCGTGTAAAGTTTGGGCACATTCAAGACAAGCTTGGTATAGTCTGAAAGGACTTCCCTCGAAAGGGGGAGTAGTGTTGATGATACTATGGTATCCTGACCAATAGCGGGTAGCTCAGTTAGGATTTTATATCCTAGGGGATTGATCATGCTTGGACAGATCCCGAAGGTCCATAAGGATGGGCTGTCAAAGTACTTGTGCATGTATATGCTAGCTTTGGTTAGTAGTGGTAGCTCCGTTAGGATTTTATATCCTAGGGAATATTTTAATTCCTGGGCAGATCCTTTGGATCTGTCAGAGTACCACAAGATGTTGTTAATGCTAGCCTCGTTGTGAAGATTTCTAGCTTCGTGCTGATGTTGTTGATCCCAACCTCGTGCTGAAGATTTCCAGCTTCGTGTTGATGTTGCTGATGCCAGCCTCGTGCTGAAGATTTTCAGCTTCGTGATGATGTTGTTGATGCTAGCCTTGTGCCGAAGATTTCTAGCTTCGTGATGATGTTGTTAATGCCAGCCTCGTGCTGAAGATTTCCAACTTTGTGTTGATGTTGTTGTGATGCCAGCTTCGTGCTGGAGATTTCTAGCCTAGTGTTGATGTTGATGATGCTCCAGCCTTCGTGTTGTAATACTGTTGTTGTTGATGTTGTGTCAGCCTTGTGTTGTTATTGAATATGATGATGCATTAGTGTTATACTAATCGATGTTGATGCAAATGATGATGATGCCACTTCAACTTCTTGTTGAAGATGATGATGCCACTTCAGCTTCTTACTGAAGATGATGTTGATGATGTTATTTCAGCTTTCATGCTGAAGATGATGATGTTACTTTAGCCTCATGCTAAAGATGTCGATGATATTACTTTAGCCTCATTCTAAAGAAGAGGATGATGTTACTTTAGCCTCACGTCAAAGATGATGATGATGTTACTTTAGCCTTGTGATGATGAGGATGATGATGCTACTCCAACTCCATGCTGTGAACGATGATGATAAGTAAAACTTTTGATGATTTATATATATGCCAGTCAATGTTCTAGATGTTGTTGATGTTGCTACCCTCTCTCTCTCCTGATGATGTTGTATTGAGTTGTGTCTGTAGAATACCCTTCTTGTTAAGGGGGAGTGTTGAAATATTATAACTGCAAAGAGTATTCTATTTATTATTAAATCATTATTAGATAGATCAATCCCCTTTTGTGGATTGATCATGTCGGGCAATGTAATTGACCAAATACCCTTTTGCAGATTAGTCAAACCCTAATTATATCATGCACATTGAGAAGTTGGCCCACACGCTAATTAAAGTGGTTTTAACCACTAAGAAGACAAGTCGACCCTTCCTAGTGAAGAGACACCTTTTCAGCACCTGCCAGTTTGTATAAATAAAGAAAGCAAACGTCTCATTTGATCACTCACTCATTTGCTCACTCAGTGCACAAGTTTGGTAGCTGCAATTGGGAGAAGAAGGAAGAGAGAGGCACATTGCTCAGTGGAGGATATTCTCTAGTGTTTGGTTTATTGTCTTGGCATTGTCTTGGCTATCTATATTAAGGAAGTTTTTGATGGGTTTCCTCCCCCATGAGGGTTTCTCAGGATAAATGTTGTATATCTTGTGATTGTGTTTCTCTCAGTGATCCTACCTATGTTATTGTTATCTAGTAAATTGAAAAGAAACCTAATAATAACTCAAAACTTAACACTTGATGTCTGTGATGTGGTTCTGGGCCAACCATATATGTGGAGACATCATGTTGTCTATGAGTCTAGACCCCATAGTGTCATTATTAATCTAGGAGGTCATCTCTATCGGATACCAGAGGTAGTTCTGACTACTGCTCCACCAAAACAATGTCGCAAGGTAATCTCTCATACTAAAAAAGTCATCCACTTCACAGTCTGTTCAAAGGATGTACAAAAGACCGCTACAACCACTGCAGCCTCAACACCTTTTATCCAACAAAAATATATTGTCAAAGAGAAAGAAGATATTGCTTCTTCACCTACAATGGTGCCTACACAATACCCCATCAGACCCAGAGACAACAAGTTGGTGGAGCATATTCAACCCTTCCAACAACCAGTTTGTGACAGTCTTCCATAGACCAAGCATCACAACTTCTCCAACAAAGCACACATCTCACCAAGATTCATATTCAGAACATGATTTCCCCTTTTCCCCGGGCACTCAACGCAAAGGAGACCATTGTTTCCTAAGGGGGGAGGATTGATCCAAGTGGATATTGGTGGCCACCCACCTATTCCAATAGGCTCCTTTTGTCAGTTTTTAGTTCAACACGTTCTTCTGTACTTCTTTGTAATTGTGGGTTCTACACTTCTGGGGCTGTATGGAGCCCTACACATCTTCCAGGTGGATAATGGTGGCCTCCAATCTAATCCAACTGGCTTATTTTGTATTTTTGCATGTCAACACATCTTGTTGTACTTCCAGGGCTGTTTTGGGGCTCTAAACAGTGTTATTTTTGGCTCGCCACAGTCAAATTGTAGACGAAGTCAGAGTTTGACAACAAAATGCGTAGTTCTCAAAAAGAAATTTCCAACGGGCTATCACGCGCCTAAAACAAAGATCGTATGCAAAATTTACGACCCCGTGAAGTTAATGTACTAACTTACCCAAACAGGGCCCACATGACTTTTGGCGTTTCATCTCCTAGGGTTAGGTTTTTGGATGTCTAGTGTTTTGGCATTCCTGTTAACATAAAAAGGCCTTCAGAGCCTCATTGTAATGATCTTCTGGCGAATGAGCGTAGCCGTCACATCTCGTCTGATAGAAGCTTCAGAAGAAGTTTTAGTGGACTGAAGAGTGTGAGAGCAGCTTCCAACGATTGAAGCAACTGCTAACCAGTGCTCCAATCCTGAAGATTGCATATCCAAATAAGGATTACGTAGTGTGCACCGATGCGTGTAAGGAGGGGCTGGGAGGAGTTCTCAGCGAAGAGGGATTTGTAATTTGTTATGAGTCCCGAAAGCTGAAAGAGCATGAAAGGAATTATGCCACTCACGATTTAGAGCTAGCAGCAATCGTCCACGCCTTGAGGAAATGGAGACATTACCTCATGGGCAAAAGATTCGAGTTAAGAACAAACCACAATGGTCTGAAATATTTATTTGATCAGCCGTCTTTAAATGCCAGGCAAATCGGATGGTTGGAGTTTCTGTGTGAATATGACTTTGATATCAAGCATATCAAAGGGAAAGAAAATAAAGTGGCTGATGCACTCAGCTGAAAAGTGCACGAATTACATGCTACAACCATTAGCATGTACAAGACTGAGATTAAAGACAGAATTTTGGAAGTTGCAAATGTTGATTTGCAGTACAGAGGTTTAGTAGCAAAGCTACAGCAACGTGAGAGACCACAGACCAAGGAAAGTTACACCTTGGGAACTGATGGCTTACTTCTATATAAAAACAGAGTGTATGTACCCAATGTCCGAGAATTGAAGCTGGAAATTCTAAAGGAGATGCATAACGTGGCTTATGCTGGACATCCTGGATATCAGAAGACTATGGCAGCAGTCAAAAGCCATTATTTTTGGCCGGGTCTGAAGAAGGAAATCACTGAATACATCGCCAGATTTATGGAGTGCCAGAAGATTAAGGTTGAGCATAGGCACCCAGCAGGGTTGCTGCAGCCTTTACCCATTCCTGAATGGAAATCGAACGTGGTAGCAATGGATTTTATCACCAGACTACCTAGAACAAGCAAGCAGCATGATTCAATCATGGTGGTGGTGGACAAGCTTACTAAAGCTGCCCATTTCGTTCCACTGAAAACCACTCACAGAGCAACAAATGTTACTGATATCTTTTTAAAAGAAGTTGCACGCTTGCACGGAATTCCTAAGACAATTGTGTCTGATAGGGACCCAAAATTCACCTCGAATTTCTGGAAAGGACTGTTCAAGGGATTCGAAATGAATCTGAACTTTAGTACAATGTATCATCCTGAGTCTGATGGTCAGACAGAAAGGGTGAACAAAGTAATAAAAGACATACTGAGAATGTATGTGATAGATAAACCATCAAGGTGGGAAGACTACCTGCATTTGGTAGAATTCGCCTACAATAATGGGTATCATACATCGTTGAAGATGAGCCCATTCGAAGCACTTTATGGAAGAAAGTGAAACACACCAGTAAGCTGGGATAATCCAGCTGACAGAGCAGTGATTGGGCCTGAGCTGCTCAAAGCGATGGAAGACCAAATGATAAGGATTAAACGGAATCTGAAAGCTGCCCAGGATATGCAGAAAAGTTACCCTGACAGTAACAAAACCCATAGCGAATTTAAAGTGGGTGACCATGTTTTCCTGAAAGTGAAAACTAACAGGAGTTCCCTAAAGTTGGGAAGTTGCGCCAAGTTGGCAGTAAGATTTTGTGGGCCATTTGAGATCCTAGAAAGGATTGGGCCAGTTGCATACATGCTTGCATTACCTGCATCTATGACTGTACATAATGT
>JZKD02S2199039.1:398551-417698 GCA_000966675.3 Picea glauca | reverse complement strand
ATAAGCCTTACACACTTAAATGGATAAGCAATCATCATCAAATGCACATAAAAAAACAGTGCACAATCAAATTTGCAATTTCATCTAAGTATGTGGACGAAGTAACATGTGATGTAGTGCCGTTAACAGAATGTGGAATGGTCTTAGGTAGTCCATACTTATATGATCGTACGGCAGTCTTCTACAGGACAAAGAATCAATATCAATTCACTAAAGCAGGTCAAGATTATGTGGTTCATGCTCATCATGTTAAAGCAAATAAAACCTTCAAACAATGGAAAAATTAAAGAAGGCAGTGCAAGCAAGCAACAAACCAATAATTGTTTCAAATGAAGTAATTGATCTTAAGCAAGAACAAGAAATGATTGTTGAATGGAAAATCAATCATAAGTTGCTTCAAGATAAGCTCATATCATGCAAATATTTCAAGTATATCAGCTCATTTGCAGTCGTCTTTTTGATTCTGTCATTAGTAATGTTTTCTACATGGATGGTAGTGGCTTCAGTAAGATGTAACGGGGTTCAAATGGCTAACAATATACTGTCAGTTGTCATGATTGTGTTACAGTTGATCTTGATGAGACAGGTGCATAGGATAGAGTTCAGAGACAGAGAGCAAGTCGGGTGGCCTATCCCGAGCTTGTTGACTGGTCAGTAACCTTTTGGGGACCAAAAGGTCTTTTAGTGGGGAGGTGTGATCTAGAAGCCTGACAGGGCTAAAAAAGGCTAAAAAATGAAAGTGCTCGGAATCCGACGAAACCAACGGCAATGTGTCCGTCTCGTCTTCCTGATTCCGGCCATATATTTACTTCGTCAAACGGGCTCCGTATGCGAAAGATATTGCGTTCTGTCCGAAAACCCAAACCGACAAAAAAGGGGATGACTGTACAGTCCGTATAGTGCCACGTGGCAGGCTGACTGTACAGGCCGTACATATGACGTGGAATCTCTTTTGGATGACACATGGCAGGTGATGTGGCGTACGACAGACAACTAGACCAATCTATGGGTGACACGTGTCACCACTGTAAGGGTGACACGTGGCACGAGATGACGTCAGCAGGTGATTGGACAGGTACGGTGGCAGGTGACGTGGACCATCCAGCATTCGACACTTGGCAGTTTTTGGTTGGGTGTTGAGGTGCCACGTGGCCTAGTCATGGGATTCTACGTGGCACCCTGTGGTTGGTTCGTGGTTTATGTAAAATTATATGGTTTCACCGGGGTCGAACCCCCGACCTATCCTCCGGGCTGTGGACTGGCAAGACCGGGCTAACCGCCCGCCCCACAGGTATTTCTTATTAGCTATATGGCACATATTATATTTATGTTTAATTAAAGTTTTGGTCGGAGGCGGGAAGGGCTGGGGCCTAGCCCCAGCCCTTGGTTGTATTGCCGTCACATATGTCCACGAGCGCATGAGAGGTTTAACACACGGGACTGTTGTGGATAGGGACCAACCCTTGGTCCACGGGCGGGTTCCATATGACCCGGACCATCCACCAAAAAGGGCGCACGGTTAGCCACCGGTTCTATCCATACACCCGATGACCAGGAGCCAGCAGAGAGGGGCCAGCGCAGAGCCAGTGGAGCGCTCGGCTACATGGCTCGATATGACCAGGAGCACGCGCGTTTTGGGGGCTGCGCCCATATTATTGTTGCAAAGTGGGTTTTCCCAATGTATTGGGATTTTATTTGATTATTATGCCTGTTTTAATGGATTTTCTCCATTTTTGGAAGATATTGGGCATTTTTGGAGCCCAAATTTTGGGAGGAAGTTGGGGATGGATAACCAACTTCAGATATATATAAACCAGGTCTGTTTAAGGCCATGGAGGGTAGTCAGAGCAGAGTTATGCTGAAGGGAAGCCAAGCCAAAGCCATTTTTATGCAGGGAAGCTATTGAGGAGCAGTCGCTTGCGGGCCATTTCTGGGGGCTCCAGACGTCCGTTTTGCGTGTCGTTTTCTTTGTAGGGTTCTAGAGATCTGGAAGAACATGACCAGATCAGTCTTGTAGCCAATTGGAACTGCTGCGATGTACTTTTGAGCTTTTGAACAGAAATAAAGAAGCCTCCCCCACAGAGACAAAGGCCTGGAGACGTAGGCAAAGTTGTGCCGAACTCCGTTATCAATCCTCGTGTTATGGTTTGCTATTTATTACTTCATTTCAGATCTGCATTTGTGTATATGGCTGTCATAATTCTTCTTCTTTCCTCATTCTTTCATTAAGCTTCTCAATTGGATAATTAACGCATGCAAAATTAAAACTCAACCATAGTCATTAAAAGATCCTACGGATCAGCTGTGTATATGAATTAATATTAAATAGTATTGATTATTGATTATGGCAGTAATTCGTATGAATACTCTGTGTAAAATGTGTTTATTTGTTTAAATGCATGTGATTAATTGTTAGTGAGAATGTTGTTATTCCGTGTAGTAACACCTACACAGTAGTAGTGACCGAAAAGGGGTGCTACAGGGTTGTCGACGACACCACACCCACAACCATACAACATCAGATGGCTTCACCAGGGTTGAGATCTATGTGTCAACCAACAATGTCACATGTCCTATGGCATCCATCCCTTCAAGGATGAGGTAGTGTGTGATGTTTCCCCTCTTGATGTTTGTGATGTGGTTTTGGGCCAACCATATATGTGGAGAGGTCATGTTGTCTATGAGTCTAGACCTCGTAGTGTCATTATTACTCTGGGAGGTCAACTCTATTGGATACCAGAGGTAGTTCTGACTACTGCTCCACCAAAACAATGTCGCAACGTAATCTCTCATACTGCAAAATTCATCCTTTTCACTATCTATTCAAAGGATGCACAAAAGACCGCTACAACAGCTGCAGCCTCAACACCTTCTATCCAGAAAAAAAAAATTGTCAAAGAGAAAGAACATATTGCTTCTTCAACTACAATGGTGCCTACACAATACCCCATCAAACCCAGAGACAACAGGTTGGTGGAGCATATTCAACCCCACCAACAACCGGTTTGTGACAGTCTTCCACAAACCAAGCATCACAACTTCTCCAACAAAGCACGCAACTCACCAAGATTCATATTCAGAACATGATTTCCCCTCTTCCGTGGTCACTCAATGCAATGGATACCATTGCTTCCTAAAGGGGGAGGATTGATCCAGGTGGATATTAGTGGCCACCCACCTCTTCCAACTGGCTCCTTTTGTCAGTTTTTAGTTCAACACGTTCTTCTGTACTTCTTTGTAATTGTGGGTTCTACACTTTCGGGGTTGTCTAGATCCCTACACATTTCCAAGGTAGATACTGGTGGCCTCCCATCTAATCCAACTGGCTTATTTTGTATGTTTGCATGTCAGCACATCTTAATGTACTTCCAGGGCCGTTTTGGGGCCCTAAACAATGTTATTTTGGCTCAGCAATGTCAAACTGTAGACAGAGTCAAATTTCGACAGTGTAATGCGTAGTTCTCGAGAAGACCTTTCCAATGGGCTATCACGTGCCTAAAATGAAGATCGTATGCAAAAGTTACGAAAACGAGAAGTTAATGTACTAACTTACCCAAACGGGGCTCACATGACTTTTGGCGTTTCATCTCCTAGGGTTAGGTTTTCGGATGTCTAGTGTTTTGGCATTCCTATTAACATAAAAAGGCCTTCAGAGCTTCATTGTAATGATCTTCTGGCGAATGAGTGTAGCCATCACATCTCATCTCTAAGATAAAGCTGCCATCATTCTAGCGAGTCTTGCACTCTGTATTTTTACAGTCTCTTTACAATTCTTTCATTGATAGAAATCAAGTATTGTTGTATTTCTCTGTTTCTGAAAATTTTAATGAGTATTTCATTGCAATATCTTTGCTTTCATTTTGTTCCGAACATAATCTGAATTAGTGGTATCAGAGCGCGCTGCTCTTGATCATTTTTTTAGCGCATGTCCCCGACGAGGTCCGAGTATAGCTAGTTGGGTCTTGAGTTTTTCTCTCTCGAGGACAATCACTCTCGCACACCCAAGAAACCCTCGATGGTGGCAGAAAATAAAGATGACAGAGCAAAAGATTCTATTAACCTGTTTCTTGAGCAATATATCGCGCGACAGAGGGACGAAATGATGGAAAATTTTGCACACATTTTTCAACACCCGTCGATAACAACAAACGCATCTTCATCAAGCGACCATTTTGGAGGAACCTCTCCCTTCAAGGTACAAGTTAATTTTTATATTCCCATATTTGAAGGTCAGATAGATGCAGATGCCCTAGAAAAATGGTTAAATCTATTAGAAGGTTATTTCTCTGTTCAAAAGTTTTCCGACAGGGAAAAGATCACCTTCGCACTCCTCAAGGCTCTCCCCCATGTCAAACATTGGTGGGAAACTTACTGGGAGCAAAGTTCCACAGAGGAATTTGGAATCTATGGGGCCAAGCCCACTTGGGAATTTTTTGTGGATACGGTCAATGAACAGTACTATCCTGTTGATAACTATGAAGACCAGTACATGAGATGGACCACACTGCATCAAGGGAAGAGCCAAACAGTTTTGGAGTTCACAAATACTTTCCATACCTTGCACACCAAGCTTGGTATCAAGGACTTTGAGTGACATCTGGTTCTGAAATACCGTGGGGCTCTGCATAAGTACATCCAAACCGAAATGGATTTCCTAAACATCTCGTCATTGGGAGTTGGCTATCGATATGCTATCAAAATCTAGCAGAAATTTAGGCACCAAAAGAAACGGGAATTCGGGTTTGCAAATATGCAACAACCAAAGCACGGTAAAGACGACCCTAACTAACAAACTCTAGAAAACCAGTCCAAGACACATAACAAGAAGGGTAAAGGGAAGATGAAGAATAACACTGGGAAGTGGCGTGACTTCCATAAAGCCCCTGGAACAACATAGACGAATGTTGCTCAAAACAGTGATTGGTGGTCGAGGTCAAAGACATAGAGCCGAACCCTGATTCAGAATCCGATCCAAAAAATATTGAAAACAGACAGATCATTGACACAGAACCCACTGCCACGTTCGCGACCACAACAATTCAACTAGAAGAATTAGTAGATACTGAAGAGGGGGAGCGCCTCTTCCATTCACAGATGTGGGTGAAGTGGACCCCGTTGCATTTCATTGTTGATAATGACAGCCAGAAGAACCTCATATCAGCTAAGGCTATCAAATAGTTTGGGTTGTTTACGACACCACACCGACAACCATACAACATCGGGTGGTTTCACTATGTTTGAGATCTTCGTGTCAGTCAACAGTGTCGCCTGTCGTGTGGCATCCAACCCTTCAAGGATGAGGTAGTGTGTGATGTTTCCATTCTTGATGTCTGTGATGTGGTTTTGGGCCAACCATATATGTGGAGACGTCATGTTGTCTATGAGTCTAGACCCCATACTGTCATTATTACTCTGGGAGGTAAGCTCTATCAGATACAAGAGGTAGTTTCGACTACTGCTCCATCAAAACAGTGTCGCAAGATAATCTCTCATACTACAAAATTCATCCTCTTCAGAGTCTGTTCAAAGGATGCACAGAAGACTGCTACAACCACTGTAGCTTTAACACCTTCTATCCAACAAAAACAAATTGTCAAAGAGAAAGAAGATATTGCTTCTTCACCTACAATGGTGCCTACACAATACCCCATCAAACCCATAGACAACAGGTTGGTGGAACATATTCAACCCCGCCAACAACCGGTTTGTGACAGTCTTCCACAGACCAAGCAACACAAATTCGCCAACAAATCACGTAACTCACCAAGATTCATATTCAAAACATGCTTTCCCCTCTTCCCTGGGCACTCAACGCAATGGAGACCATTGCTTCCTAAGGGGGGAGGATTGATTCGGGTGGAGATTGGTGGCCACCCACTTGTTCCAATTGGCTCCTTTTGTCAGTTTTTAGTTCAACATGTTCTTCTGTACTTCTTTGTAATTGTGGGTTCTACACTTCTAGGGCTGTCTAGATCCCTACACATCTTGTAGGTGGATACTGGTGGCCTCCCATCTAATCCAACTGGCTTATTTTGTATGTTTGCATGTCGGCACATCTTTCTGTACTTCCAGGGCCATTTTGGCTCACCATAGTCAAACTGTAGATGGAGTTAGATTTTGATGACGTAATGTATAGTTCTCGAAAAGACCTTTCCAATGGGCTATCACACGCCTATAAAAAAGATCGTATGCAAAAGCTATGACCACGGGAAGTTAATGTACTAACTTACCCAAACGGGGTCCAAATGACTTTGAGCATTTCATCTCCTAGGGTTAGGTTTTTGGATGTCTAGTGTTTTGGAATTCTTTTTAACATAAAAAGGCCTTCAGAGCCTCATTGTAGTGATCTTCTGGTGAATGAGCATAGCCGTCACATCTCGTCTCAGAGATAAAGCTGCCATCATTCTAGTGAGTCTTGTACTCTGTATTTTTACAGTCTCTTTACAATTCTTTCATTAATAGAAATCAAGTATTGTTGTATTTCTCTGTTTATGGCAATTTTCATGAGTATTTCATTGCAATATCGCTGCTTTCATTTTGTTCCGAACATAATCCGGATCACCTCCCCATCATCCTCAAGTTTGGAATCTACAAGGTACAATCTCCTTCTCTGCCCTTTGGTTATCTCTCCTAGTTGCCTCTTTGTCACAATTGGTTTTCACCGAGCCAATCTGGAGCCCACCACAGTCCTCAGTTCCCTATACTCGAGTAATTTCTCTTCAAACTCAGGTTTATTAAAATAAATCTGAAGACATTAGTGTGGTAAAGATGCATATGTTAGTGGATATCTATATTGGGAAAGGCATAAGTGCCCAGGTCACAACACTTTGAATTTGGAAAATTGGTCATTCATACGGGTGCCCATCCAAATTTGTCTCTAGGTTTTCCTCTTTTGGATTGGGGTGGAAGCACATGGCAACCATGGAGCTCATTGAAAATCACTACGTCATCCAATGATATGAACTAGTCCTCACTAACCTCACTTCAACCTTGTGTTCACATTATGAAGCTTGGAACAACACGGAGCAAAGTCAAAAGCATAAGGTTGATATTTTTATGGGCATGCTACTTCAACAATGGACTCAATTGGATGTTTTAGGGGAGACAATCCAGTAACTTCATTGTCAGCAAGGTCCAGACCAAGAAGGATTCCAAGTAGGTTCTCCTTCGGTCTCTTCCTCCTCCGAACCAACATGGATGCAACTCCAATTGGCTCCAACCAATCAAGGCATCCCTCGAAAAAATTATCCTTAGTTGTCTACTATTTCTAAAGAACCTCCTGATGAGGATTTCAATAATTTGGATCTTAGTCTGCATCTCTAAGATGTGGGATGTACTATTTGGATTTGAGCATGCTTGTTATTCTCATTTTGTTTCTGGTTACACTTAGACCATTTTCTAATGTAATCCTTTCAAATGGAAATATTCGACCAATTGAACAACATATTTGTGATAAGCAGTTGAACATTGTAATACTTTTTGAAAGCTACGACTTCAACCCTTTTTATTAATATAAATATTCCCTAGTGTGTGTTAAAAAAAAACTAATTTCTAGATCTATATATGCATATTTTTTTTATGTTTTATATGTTTGTAAATGTATATGGAAATGTTGCATTTATTATACTCACATGCTTTTATGGGATTCGATGTATGTGATCCCATCTGGGAATGTCACATAATATGTACATGTTTTATATGTTAGATGTATACGATCCCGACTAGGATGATAAAGACACATTGTAAAAATGTTATTATCAACTAATAAGTTAACTATGAATCTTGGAAGGGTCTAGTGACAATATCAATATCCATAAGGCTATTGCATTTTGGTTTTACTATATTTGTGGGATGAGATGCTCTAATATTTTTCTTAACAAGGTGTTCCAAAGGGTCTAATGACAATATCGATAACCATAAGTCTATTGCATTTTGGTTTTATTTTTATTCATGAGATGTGATGCTCTGATATATTTCTTAACAAGATGTGTCGTGTATGATAGAGTTCACCTAAATAATCATTCTTTTGGATGCAACTAGATACGTCTATGATGAAAGGGGCTAGAGGTTTTGAGAATGGTGTTTCATACCAAGGAGAAACATAATTGTTGAGAAGGGTGGAGGCAGTTCCCACTGGTTTGGAAACTAATCTTATTTACATTCTTCCGCAACCTCGGGATCTGGGATTTGACACGTAGGTCCATTTCCCTATACAAAGTGGTAGGTATTCAAAATTCCTATTGCAGGCCACGAGGATTGTAATGATCCCTTGTAGAAGAATATATATACTTCAAAATAAAAAATGAATCCAAAGACAATCACAGGAACAAGAATATAAAGACTACCCTTAAGGTGGGGAAACACCATCGATTACTCATTATGGAAGGAATCAATCCACATGCCATGATCGTTAGAATACAATATCTCATTCTTAATACAATCATATGCATGTGTATATATACTCTCTCGTGAGTATTCCTAGGGGCCTATGCCAACTATTCCTTATTATTATATTTATTACCCACCAACTACCTAATGGCCCATATTTAAAGAGTATGGCCACATTATGTTAATTATCCTCCATAGGTACCTATCATTACATTAATTAATGAATTAACATCAACTACTTAGTGGGATTATTCATGAGTATGGCCACATTACATTAATTATCCTTCATAGGTACCTATCATTACATTAATTATCCTCCTTAGGTACCTTACATTCCACCCCCCCTTTAAATGTTTCATACTTGAAAGATGACTGTAAGCCATATAATAGGATATGTTAAACAACGTAGTCAACAAGTACCAAGCATGAGCATCCATTCACCCTATCGATACTTGGACATGGGGTCCAACTTCGCCCTTACCATTTCAATATCGACTATGGTTGCTCTTTGGGTTCCCTCACTACAACCATAAGCCTTATTTTCAACCTTACTTTCAACTTAGACTACTTGAAAAAGTATTGTTTTTGTGCCTCAAATATGGATAAAGAATAAGGCCGTAAACATTTTTTGAATTATATATTTGACCAGGACGTTGACCTAGCCATATTTTTAATATAGGTTGAAATGGTGGTCGTTAATATGATCAAAATGTATTTAGGTCCACAAAATTAATGCAACAATGGTCGAAATGCCCATCACAATATAGGTCAAACACAATTTTAGGGCAAAAACATTGTTGAAATGGACATTACCAATGCAGTCAAAAAGTGATTGCATGGTTGAAATCTATTACACAAATGTAATTAGTTAGGTTGAAAATCGTGTTGAGAGTTCATGTAGAGATACAAGTCAATTTTTTTTTATTAAAAATAATAAAACAACAATACATCCTAGTCCTAAGCTAGGGGAAGACCCTAGTCATATTCATAGGTAAGATCCTAATCTTGAGCTCAAGGAAGATATTGATCCTAATCATAGGTCAAATCTAGATCTTGAGCTAAGGGAAGATCATGGTCTTGATCATAGGTCAAATACTAATCCTAAGCTTGGGCCCTAGTCTTGAGCTTTACTTAAGGGGGTCTTAATCATGGTGTTGATGAAAAAGGAATGGGAAGTCCTTTTACCAACATTTTCAAATCTCACAAGGCTAAGGTGAGATAGGCAGGACTATCATCCTATGTTTATAGCCTAAAAAAAATGTCAATCAGCCCTCAAGCGATAAGTACTTGGGTCTGATGCTATTTTATAGTTATATGCTTCAATAAAAAGAAAATAGAAAAAAAATTATTTGAATGTGATTATAAATAGATTAAAATAGACAATTTAAAGAAAGCAAATCTAAAATATCATTATACAACATATCCAAAAGTGAGACCAAAATCAACATATGATTTTGTTGATTTTTCATTCCAAATTACAGCTGAAGCCTTTCTTTACAAACCCTACAAGGGTAAGGACCAAAGTTAGACTTAGAAGTCCATGGTGGAATTTTGCATCACACAAAGACAACTGATGTCTTCAAAAAAAATACCAAGACCAGAAAAATATTGGATCAACCAAGCCACAAATGCATCATTGAATTGACTCTGCAAAATAATTCTAATCGACACTAAAAACTAATTCATAATTAAAATTAACACACTATCGAGACAAATGAATGACCTTTTGAATCATGTCAAATATATATGCTTCTTAGTCCTTCTTCTTGTGACCTTCAATATAACCCTTTATCAGAATTGCATGCCTATTCTCTCATGCCTTGTCCTTCCTTGCCTTCTCCTTTTATTCTTCAATGGGGTAGTTCAAGTGGTTCAACTACCTCTTATTTAGAAGGTTAACAATTTTTAATTAAGTAGGGCAACTTTAATAACTATATGATAAGGGTCAGAGATAATATAATAATTAATAGGTGGGCACCCCCTACTCATCTCTTATTTGTTTTATTTCAATATTCTCCTGTTCCTCCGTGATTTTAATATGCATACCATGCCATCTCATCATCATAAAACACATGCATATCCAACAACCCAAAACAAACATGTCATAAATACACTTATGCCTCTCAAAATATCATAAATATGCCAAAAATAAATCGATATGTCTGCTATCCCAAAAATATAAATGTAAATATGTCCAATAGTCAAACTAAAATTAAAGCACCATCATAAAAATCAGAAATTATATTTTTTATGGGAGGTTGTCCTCCTCTGCTCACTCCCTTACGATAATACCACGATGTGCACTTGTAAATAAACCTTGATAGGTTTTCTCTCTTCATTTGTAGACACTTCATGATGCATATCACCAAAGGTGATCTTTCTTACTTCATCTTCAAGTTTGAGGGGAAGGGACTTAATTGTATAGGTGGAGGCATCTGAGGAATCTGAACTGATTAAGATTGCAACCTACTTTCCTTGGTTTAGGATATGGATCAATGGCCTTAAAATTCTTGGGTAGATGAGTAGAGTGCACTTGTGAGGCCACTAAAGCAATTTGTTGGAGTGACTACTCATGAGGAAGTGGTGGAGGTAATGGTAATGAAACAATGGGCCAATGATTGAAATGAGGTGGAGAATTGGGAACCACATTATTTCAGCCATCATTATCTTGAGGCTCACACTACATAGACACACGAGGTTGCACATGAATGCCATAAATGCTAGAGTGGGATTACAAAGGAGGTATAATAAGTGGTGGAGGAGGTTGAAAATGTCTTTGGCCAGCTAGGTTCAGAAAACCAGTTTGTAGGATTTGGTTAAACTCCTCATAATTGACATCAAAATGAATAGAAAACCTAAGTCTTTTTTTTTCTACCCCTATGCCAACACATTTTCCCCTCTTTTCCTATTTCTTCTATTTCTCTTGTTATCTTTGTTTCCTCTATTATAATTGCCTCTATTGAAGAAACTCATCTAAATAATCATGAATGACCAAATTATTATACATAATTCACAACATGTTAATCATCAAACACTATCTTGCATTAAATATAATTTAACAATGGATTTGAATTAACCAACAATCAAGCATGCAAGCAATAAAGGGAAATTGAGGTAAAAGGGGACAATCAAATAAGCATTATGCAATATTCTCTTCATTTATACATTTTTTTGCAAAATTACGCATCACTTATATCTCCACAAACTATTAATTACTATTTTCCTAGAACATGGGATAAATAATGAATTTCGGAGAAATGAGGGTTTTGTAATGTACGTAAAATGAAATCGGATGATAGGAATGTATGATGCATGTTCATAATCCAAATATGAGGGTGGGGGTGGGGTGTAATATTAGAGAAAACATAATATCTGCCCATACTCTTTCCAAAGTCTTTATATCTTTGCCTTATACCAACCAAGCTCCAAGCCAACACATATTCTTCTTTGTAATCATTATCTATTTATACAACAGGGGGGGGGAATGGAAATTTGAATTATGCATGGTTTGGGACTTTGTGGAATAATGCCTAGAAAATGAAATGACGAGGGGGTTTGGTCTTGTATGCATAAACAAAAACAAGTAAAAGATTTTCTTTTGTTTCATATCCTTGGCTATAATTAATCATAGTCTTTGAATAATTTTCAGCTAACAATCTTTGTATTAATATTGTTATAATCAACATAGTGCATTTGCATATCAAGCCTTACTCGTATCTTAACTCTTTTTAAAGGTATTGATCATATAATAAATTTATGTTGAGTAACATATATGCAAATTGTTCCATAACAAAGCCTATAGTTCAAGTTCTATTTATATGAAATTATTTTGAATCCATCATCAGATAACCAATCAAAAGTTATAGTATCAAAACCAACCAACAAATAAAAGAGTCTTTTCGAATCCAAAACCTGTAATGACCCCAACCCCCTCAGACTGGGCCACGTCACATAACCTCAACTTCTGAAATCAAACTGTAACATCCCCAACATGCTACTGAGCAATGTACTCTGAAGTTTCACTGTAAAGATTCTAATCTAACACAAGTCCGCACGATATCACTTGGAGTAACGTGCTCAGCCCAAGCTTAAGTCATGCCACACAACTTATAACAACATAAACATCATTATCTTTTTAACATAGCCTTATGCAACAAAAGTAACTCACTAATTTCACGCACCATCATATTAATGTCACAACATAACTGCACACACATCCATCTAGGCGTCATGCACCACTTTTGATTTCATTATGTGCGAGGTATATTGCTTAAACACACACACAAATTTCAGCCTCTTGGTGCACACATGCTACAATCTTGCGCACCAACCATTCAATACTCTCCTTGACAAATCATAACCAAATTCACAAGGTTAACTTAACAGGCAAGACTAACCACATTTTTCATATCCATGCACAACTAAAATTACAGGATATAAGCACCATACTTACATGTGCAAGCAACATTAAATAGAATAACAATAAGTACTTATACGTAAGAACATATAAGAATCAACCCATGTAAAACATAGATAAATAAGCACACAATAAACAAGACAAGCACATAAAGAACACTTATCTTTTATGAAAGTCACCAATTGTGGCCTTTACTTAGACATTCTTCCCAACCATAGACATTGTTGCTCATAAGCTTTCGACAATAGGTCACCCCCGAGCTAGGGCTCAACTCCACCAGGGAAAAAGTGTTCGTAACGACAAGCTAGGGTATGAAACTCAACACAATTTCCCAATCCTAGGTGCTTGCTGTTGCAAATAGCCCACAATTCCTAATTCCCCACGCACCTATCACACCCAAGGAAGTGTGCCCCTTCTCTTCTCAACAGTCCTTCGGCTTCCCCACTTCCCTTCCTAAGGTTACCAGCAACATGTCTGACAAGAATTCTCTGGACCTTGTGTTTGATGCTTAATGCACCAGGGAACAATTCTCAACAAAACTCTCACCTGGAGAGTATGCTCACGGGTCTGGAAACCACTCCACAACAACCAATCTCTCACCCATAGATACTATTCATGGTCTATCAACTTGACTCCTCGATAGTAGAATTTTGGTTACAACTCCTCAACTCCCTGCAAGCTTCTCTATGCAGATAAGGTAATAATCAAATTTTCCATACCGTATGACCCCTTCTGCTCACGAGAGCCTGCTACATGAGAACTCCCCCCCATATCGGATTATCTCCCAAGCAATCATAATAATAACAATGCCGAAAATACACTAAGGTGATCAATATATATTGCATTCCTTCCAAGAATACATGTTCCCTACCCTCAAGAACTTAGGATAAAAACATATCCATAACATTACACTTTTTGGAAATATTATTAAAATATTCCCCCCTTTTCCCTTTTTCGGTGGATTTTCCCCCCCATCTCTTTTCGTTTGAGTCAATCTACGCGCAACGATGCAATATAATTATATTAATATTCATGATTATATTTATATGGATAGGCGCACTGGCCTATCTGTGTCGAGACTCACCAGCCTCATAATCACACAAGCTCTCCTGCCTCCATACATATCCATTCATTCCCATGCACTAACCCAAGTGCGTGCAACATAGTGCAATGTGCCCACTTACCCAAGTGCGCGCAACACACAAAACTGTGTGCACCCTATCTTGATAACACTTCTCTGTGCACTACTCAGATGCTCGCAATACCAAAACTTAATGCTAACGACTCACCATCCTAAATGTTCTTACATTTACACTTGGTACCAATCGACTCACCAACCTATATGTACAATTACAAAGGGTTTTGGATCAGGGACATTACAATCCCCTCCCCCTTATTTATGCACCATCCTCAGTGTATCTTATACTCATGTACATACAAAATTTCAAAAATCTTCAAAAAGATGAGGATACTCTACTCGCATAGCATCCTCGCACTCCTAGGTTGCATCCTTAGGACCGTACCAGGTCCATTGGACCTTTACCAACTCCATGGCTCGATTTCAAAGCTTCTTGACTTTTCGATCCAATATGGAAACCAATCACACTTAAAATCTGCCTTCTGGCTCCACCTGAATCACATTCCAATCAATAATATGATTAGCATCAGGTACATACTTCTTAAGAAATTACACATGGAAAAAATTATGAATACACAAGTACGCAGACAAAGCAAGCATATAAACGACATGACCATTCCTTTCAAGGATTTCAAATGGTCCAGAATAGCGCGTTGCTAACTTAGAGCACTTTCCCAACTTCAAGGAATTGTGCCTGGCCTTCACTTTCAGAAACACGTGATCACCCACTTTAAACGCTTTGTGGGTTTTGCCTTTATTTGCGTAGCTTTTTTGTCTATCTTGGGCAGCCTTTAGATTCTTCCTTATCTTTACCATCTTCTCCTCCATTTCCCGGAGCAAATCTGGCCCAACCACTGCGCGGTCTGCTGGGTTGTCCCAACTCACTGGCATGTTGCACTTTCTACCATAAAGTGCTTCAAATGGAATAATATTTAAAGATGCATGATACCCATTATTGTAAGCAAACTCTATCAAATGCAAGCGGTCTTCCCATTTTGATGGCTTATCCATCACATACATCCTCGACATCTCTTCAATCACCCAATTTACTCTCTCTGTCTAACCATTTGTCTCAGGGTGATATGTTGTGTTGAAATTCAGACTCGTTCCAAATCCCTTGAATAGTCATATCCAAAAGTTTGAAGTGAATTTGGAATCTCTATCAGACACAATTGTCTTAGGTACACCATGCAACTTAACAACTTCACGCATGCAAATCTTAGCAATGTCAGCTGCTTTGTGTACCAACTTCACTGGAATAAAATGGGTAGCTTTAGTAAGCTTGTCCACCACCACCATAATAGAATCATGTTTCTTAGCAGTCCTAGACAACTTAGTTATAAAGTCCATCGTTATAACTTCCCACTTCCACTCAGGAATGGGAAAAGGTTGTAGAAAACCATTTGGATGTCTGTGCTAAGCCTTGACCTTCTGACATTCGAGATATCTCGCAATAAAATCCACAACTTTCTTTTTCATACCTGGCCAAAAGTGTTGCTTCTTGACCACGACAATGGTCTTCTGGTAACCTAGATGTCCATCATAAGGAACCTTATGCGTCTCTGACAATATCAGGCTCTTCAACTCTTGCTCATTCGACACATAGAATATATGTCTACACGTGAGGATCCCATCCCTTCTCAACTCATAGCCTTCAAACTTATGTTGCAACATACCTTGTTGTAAAGTCACACTTATATCCATCTAGCGTGGATCAGATTTGTTAACTTCCAAAATTCTATTGCACAAATCTGTCTGGTACATACTAATGGCTGTAACATGCATCTCATGCATCCTCCTACTGAGTGCGTCAACCACTTTATTTTCTTTTCCTCTAATATGCTTTATATCGAAGTCATATTCACTAAGGAACTCTAACCACCTGCTTTGTCTGACATTTAAACTTGGTTGTCCAAACAAATATTTCAAACCACAATGGTTTGTTCTCAGCTCAAATATTTTACCCATGAGATAATGTCACCACATCTTCAAAGCATGCACTATGGCTGCCAATTCCAAGTCATGCGTAGCATAGAGCCTTTCATGCTCTTTCAACTTCCTTGATTCATAACATACCACCTGTCCATTTTGACTCAGGACTCCACGTAGTCCTTCCTTGGATGCATCCATGCACACAACGTAGTCTGCATCAGGATGAAGAATCCTCAAAATTGGCGCACTTGTTAACAAACTCAAGTGATGAAAACTCCTTACACAATCTGGGGTCCACTCAAATCACGCACCTTTCTTCTGCAGGGATGTAATTAGATGCACAATCTATGAGAATCCTTCAATAAACCTTTGTTAGTACCCTGCTAGTCCAATAAAGGATCTCACTTCTGCAACATTTCTCAGCGTCGACCATTCGTCTATGGATTTTATCTTCGTTGGCTCCACAACCATTCCTTCCTCTGAAATGATATGACCCAAATAGTGAAACTGCCTCTAATAAAATGAACATTTTCTCAACTTTGCATAAATTTGATGCTCCCTCAATACTTGCAGAACCATCCTCAAGTGTTGCTCGTGCTCTTCCTCGAACTTTGAGTAAATAAGAATGTCATCCAAAAATACAATGACAAACGTATCCAAGTACTCTATGAAAATTCTATTCATTAAACACATGAAAACAACTGGTGCATTAGACTACCCAAATGGCACCACTGTAAACTTGTAATGACCATACCTTGCTCTGAAGGCAGTCTTGCTAATGTCTTCTTCCTTAATTCTCACTTGGTGATATCCAGATCTGATATCTATCTTGGAAAATATCCTTGCACCCCTTAGCTGACCAAACAGATCATCTATCCTTGGAAAAGGATACTTGTTCTTCATTGTTAGCTTGTTTAACTGTCTAAAATCAATACAAAGTCTCAACATACCATCCTTCTTGTTCACGAACAAAATTGGTGCACCCCAAGGCAACACACTTGGGTGCATATATCTCTTCTTCATAAACTCTTCAAGTTGCATTTGCAACTTCTTCAACTTTGGCGTACTCATCTTATAAGGACTCTTGGACACAGGTGCTTCTCCCAACACCAAATTTATAGAGAAGTCAATATCTCTTTTCAAAGGCAATTCCGATATCTCTTTAAAGACATCTTCGATTTCCTTTAGTATTGTGCGATCTTCCACACTTGGCACTTTATCCTTAAGTGCATCTTCCATGTGCGTTGTGAATACTTGACATCCCTTCCTGTAACTTTTCTTCAACTGTAAAGCCGAAACTTCTCTGATAGTCGCAGCTCTTGGAATTCCTTGAGTTTATCTCAAATTTCCTTGCTCATCCAGGCAAGTAAATGCCTTATTGTAATAATCCAAGACAACATGGTGCTCGTCTAACCAATCCATACCAATGGGGAAATCATACGAGCCCAAAGGTATAATATTCAAATCAACCTTTATGCACAATCCATTCATCTCCATTGGACATGCCTTAACCATCTCATTAATTTTCATCTTTTCTCCTGTAGCTAATTGCACCAACCAAGGTTTTCTAATCTTGCTTCTTGGAAAATGGAATCTTTCCACCATTTCAAGATCTATATAACTATGACTATCTCCCGAATCAATTAAAATAGCAATGGGTTGGTCATTAATCTTACCTTCCACGTCGATCATGTGCAACTGAAACTCAACTTGCTTGTTATCCAACGCGACATAAATCCTTAACACGTTTCTACCCATGTCCTCCATTGTCGCAGCTTGTTGTACACTATGCACAATCCTCGCTTTGTCACCTCTTTAAGGGAAATCTCTGCGCATATGATTTCTGCCACAACCCCAGCACTACATAGGTTGTTGCCATGACTATTGTCCCACTCTTTTTGACATTCTGGGAACCTGGAGAGTCGTATGTTCTTGCATAGTATTTCTGAAAAATGATGGCTTAACTCCCTTCTTCCTTTGTTCCAACATACTTTTCATCTTGTCTTCCCAAGCCTTTTGGAAAGTCAGCCTTCCCCTTTGCTGGTCATAAAGACACCTAACGCCTTATGGTTTCTTCACTAGTAGAAAAAGACAAATTTATGACTAAAAAAGGGATTAAAAATTGCATATAAATGAGTAAGTTTAGTCACATGACAACTAGTAGTATATTGCCGGAAATATATAACGCGATCAAATATATGACTTAAAATTTTTAGTCATTTATTGGTTGTTTTGGTTGATCATTTTGGTGGTAACCTTAGTCACTGTTTTAGTCGTTAATTGTTGTTTACTGGTCATTTATTTGGTCATGGTAGTCCATTATTGTCGTCAACAAGTAGTAAATTTAGTCATTTGTATCATTTATTTCTGTCAACTGGTAGTATATTTAGTCATTGTAATCATCATTTTTCGTCAATGGGTAGTATATTTAGTCATTGTAATCATCATTTTCCGTCAACTAGTAGTATATTTAGTCATTTTTATTCTCTAATTTCCATCCATTGGTAGTATATTTACTCATTGTTGTAGTCATTGATTGTCATTGTCTGATCATTTATTTAGTTGTGGTAGTCATTTATTGTCGTCAACAAGTAGTAAATTTAGTCATTTTGACTCACTGATTTATGTAAATTGGTAGTGTATTGATATAATGTTTATTAGTTGCGTAATCATTATATTTACTACAAGTTTAGTAGTAAATGTCCAATTATATAATGATATGAATAATTTATTATTTACCATAAATTAATTGTGTAATGAAAAAATAAACATAGTACTAAACTTAAATTAAAACATTAAATAACTTAGTATTAAACTTATATTAAAACATTAAATAACTTAGTATTAAACTTAAATTAAAACATAAAATAAAAGATAAAAGATTGACTCTAACATGATCATGATAAAAAACTAAAGTAATATGACATAAAATCAAATCAAAACATATAATATTGCAATTTAAATGAACTGCAAAATGACCATATATATATTGAAAAATGTTAAAATTAGTACAGTGTTGTGACTGAGAGTTTCCAAGTATGCAAAGACACCATAATATAATATCCATGAACATTGTACATTCAAACTATTGAATGTACAAAAAATCAAATTAAAACATATAATATTACAATTTAGATGTTCTGCAAGATAATCACACACACACACACACACACATATTAAAAAATATCAAAGTCCACAAATATACCATAATAAAACATCCATCATAATAAAATATGAATGAACATTAATATATATTCAAACTACTGCATAAA
>JZKD02S2199039.1:388069-398447 GCA_000966675.3 Picea glauca | reverse complement strand
TATATATATATATATATATAATAAAAAATGTCAAAGTAATACAATATTGTCACTGACTGTCATGCACCGAGAGTTTCCAAGTTTGCAAATACACCATAATATAAAAAATCCATGAACACGCATTCATTCAAACAACTGTCACAAAGATTTTCCAAGTCTGCAAATACACCGTAATATAAAAGATCCCTAAACATACATTCAAACAACTGCATAAAAGCAGTTGGCCAAGTTGTCTAACAACTGTGATAAAAATCATCTATGTCACTTTTTGCAAATATTTCAAAGGCCACCGTGTGAAGCTTCCTTCCTTCTCTTTCATACAGATAGATCCATCTATTTTGTCTTCATAAAAAAGGGGTATGTTACTTGTGACCTTTATAACATTTACATTTGCATCTTTTGATCCACTCAATTTCACTCCATGTATAATAGATAATGTGTGAATCTGTCTGATGCCCACAGTAGCATCGTCATACAGATCCAACAACTTTACTTTGTTGCCTTCTTGGAGTTTATGATCAATACATTTATGCAAAAACAAAAAGAAATACACATTATCTTGAGATATGAAAAGTGTTAAAACAAGATATGAAAAATGTTAAAACAAGAATTATATTCTAATATTTAGCATATAATTATTGCACTCACCTTGAGTTCACTAGTACCACTATGAATATACTGCACATTATTCTCGAGTTCAACGTCAATATGATCGCTATCAATATTGAGATCACTTAGAGCATCTTTCATAGCTCTTTTGATAAGGACTTGTCCTTTTCGTCGTGCTTCTTTTATAGAGTTTCCCTGCATGTGGTTTCATCATGCAAAACAAATATACAACATTCAAAGGTATCAAAAATGTCTTATTAAGCATTCAAAAGTATGAAGAATGCAAGCAATAAATTTTTGTCAAAAAGAACATTTTAAGCGTGAAAATTTATGGCAAAACATTGGGATAGATTAACTATCACAACAAAAAATTGATTACCTCAAATTCAACACCACTATCAACAATGTCCTTTACACATTGCTCGACGAGTTCTTCATGATCACTATGACCAATATTGACATGATCTTGTGCAATCTTCAAAGCTATGTTGACATTATAAATGCCTTTTCCTTTTAGTGACACCGCATCTTTCTTATGATTGCTTTGCATGTGGTTTAACCATCATGGAAAAAAATATACAACATTTAAAATTTGCAGCAAACTGTCTCCAAGGGAACTGTTCTCTTTTTCAAACAATGAAACAACAAAATCGCAACAAGCATTGGAAGGGATGTAAAAAAAGAAGTGCATAACATGAAAGATTGTGATGAGCCTTCAAATGTCTTTTATGATATGATAGTTATGATATTAAAAGCATTTAAAGCATTAATTTACAAGAAATGATCTCATTGTCCAAGGTAGTTAACCTTACAATTCATAACTTTGGATATTTGTAGTCAAGTTGCCTTAGCAAACAGTAGCACTATATGTCAATAGTACAAACAATTAAGCATCAGACAACTCTCCATTATCTATAGTTGTGTCGCCTTAGCAAAACGAAGCACTATATTCAATATCAGATAAAGGTTAAGCATCAAGCAGAAAGGTATCCCACCTGTATAAGAGTGGACATTTACATCTTATAATAATTACCTACAAAAATTATCTCAATAAAAACAAACTTATTTATTTTGTATTGCTCTTGTATTTATATATTTCCATCTGCAATACCAAATCAACAAAGGAATCTTGATAATATACTTAGTTCTATGGAACCTAGGGTTGTGAACTGGTACATTGTCACAAAATGCAAGAATGAGGAAGAAAATAGGTTGAAGGCAACCTATATAATCAATGTGGCAAGGAAGCTTGGATGCTTAGTTTTCCTTCTACCTGAATACATTGTTGAGGTCAATCCTAAAATGATACTTGTATTGACTGCAAGAATTATTCTTTGGAGTTTTACAAAACAAACCAGTGAAAATGCAGGGATTTTAGACAATGAAAATGGAAGTGTAACTAGCAATTTCTTAAACATTGTTATTGATGACAATACTTCAAAGGTTTCTTTACCACTTGATAATGGGTTGATCCACATACAGTCTGGTTCATAGTATAGTCCTAGAGAGTTTTCGATCTCACAGAAGACATCCTCCAACCAAAAAACTAGAGGTAGGATAAGGAGTCTAACCCAAGTCAAGACAACATCAATTCTTTTAGTTTTCATATCAAAAGCATGAGTCCAGTGTTTTAGCATGAGGGGGCTCACCCCACGTTTCCACAAGGATTTCAACACATGTTTGTTCTCAACTTTCGATCGAAATATGAGCACCAACTAGCCTCGAGACAACACCATCAAAGTCATACAATATCCTAAAAGGGGTTCCATGATAATAGTTAACTAGTCCTTGATCACCTTATCTCCCAATTGACATCCATGGAAGTGTTTGACCAATTCCATCTCCACCATTTTCACAACTTCATCCAATCTCGCCCCTTCACCTAAAATGAAATTCAAAGAGTGTTTGTGTTTCTTATTGCACTTCTTATTTTTTTGAGCCCTTCATAAACTACCATCACTTTCCAAACTCAAGGACGCTTCCTTTCTTACAAGTGAGTTCAACAATATTGAAGGTGAGGGGTTTGGATTTACAACATTTTCACCTCCCAAAACTCCACTCATTAGCTCTAGTCCCAACAAAGGACCCACAAGTTATATGTCAACTACTCCCTATTTGATAATATATTATACCAACTTGGACACTTATACATTCCCTTTGGTATATAACACAATCAAGTGATTTGGGAAACACACTACTCTAAGTCGACATGTCACTTTGGTGTCAACAAGAAACTTCTTTAGAAACACTTATATTAACTAAACTAGTCGATTGAAACATTGAGGTGCATATCAAATCTTGCATTCCATCTAACAGTGCCGAGCCTACAAATCATAAACTTGGTAGGTACACACCTCTATTGGTTCCAACAAATCCTTGGGATTGTATTAACATGGATTTCTTGTCAAGTCTCCTTATGATGAATCACCAAAATTTGGTGTTTGTTATTGTGGATCACTTTAAAAAAAAATACATCATGGTTGCATGAAAGAAACACTTATATTAACTAAACTAGTCGATTGAAACATTGAGGTGCATATCAAATCCCACATTCCATGTAACAGTGCCAAGCCTACAAATCATAAACTTGGTAGGTACACACCTCTATTGGTTCCAGCAAATCCTTTGGATTGTATTAACATGGATTTTTTTCTCAAGTCTCCTTATTATGAATCACCAAAATTTGGTGTTTGTTTTTGTGGATCACTTTAAAAAAAAATACATCATGGTTGCATGAAAGAAGGCTATTGGTGCACCTGATACCGCCAAATTATTCTTCAGTCATCTGTGGATTATACAATGGTTCCAACAACCATTGTTTCTAATTATGACTTGAGTTTTGTTAACAAGTTAACTTTATGGGAAATGTTAGACACATAGTTGCACCAATCAACATCATTTCATTTGGAGATAAATAATTATCTAGAATTTCAAGTTGACACTTGTGGATATTTTCTGCATCTACAATAGTGCATACCCATGAACATTGGATGAGAATATTCCTTGCAAACAACACACCTACATAAGATGTATTAATCATTATATTGGGCATGGTCCATCGAATCATTCGTTTCTCAGGTTCTAGCCAAAAACACCCCTAAACATTACATTTCTTACATTAGTGACTCCTTGGTCCCCCAACACAAGTAAAATAAAATTAATACCATATTCAACAAGTGCATTAATAAATTAAGCATATCTCAACACACCAATAACTCAAGTACAAGGACTGTCATTATGTGCATTGTGGTCCTCATTACTTTTAGATTGGCGATAAGGTATGGATATAGCTTAAGAAGGAATCCTTCAAGGGTCATGTATACACCATTTAGTGCACTAAATTAGCCACATGCATTAAATTCCAACCCTGCATGCATGATTTTCACATTTTGTGAACATGCCCACAACCAAGAATGCCAAGAGTTATAGGAATGTATATAGCCACTCAAGATCATTATGGAAAGCCAAGCCGAACATTTTTATATTCAATTATTGGTGTATTTGGACAGAAACTTGTACATGCTCTTTGTAACCTCTTATATATTTTACTCACCCAATGAACTATATTTTATCTCACAATTCTCCTTAGAAATTTGGCATTTGAGATTTCTTAATCTCTCAATCCTGGTTGGTTGTTCTATCATGTAATTTCCTTGTTTTGATGATTAATGGAAGAGATTTATGTCATATCTCTATCTCAACTGTAAATGTGTATGCAATATGATATTATGTGGATCAACCCACGTCTGTTATGTTAATAATCATAACAAGCTTCTTTACATCTGTGGACAATTGAGAGGCTTCTTTATTAGCATTATTAAGTTGGTTGTTATAAAATAAATCAACCCACATCTGTTATGTTTTATTGAATAGAGCTTAAACAAAAAGTGAGACTATTTTTTGTATTTCCACACACAGATCTTCACTTTCAGGGACAAACTTTTGTGTTCTTTTAGGGATAGATCATGCGTTATTAGTGCTCATTAATACTTGCAAGTATCAAACATACTTGATATTTTAAAGGCATAACACAAAGTTGATTCTAGAAACACATAGAGTTGATTCTAGAAATAGAGGATGGTTCTACACGGTGCAAGGTCGATGAGAAGGAAAAAGAAGAAGAAGGCTTGTCCACATGCAACACAACTGTCCTAGAGATTTAAGTGAGTGCACTAATTCTCAACAAGAGAGTGTGAGCGAGAGCACTTAAGAGTTCACTATAAATGCAGTAGATTGAGTGGAACACACAAAAACCTACAACTTATAGTTCAATTTACAAGCCCAAAAACTAGTCAAACAAGAAGAAATGAGATACAATAGGTTGCTTTGCAAGAATAAATGGCTTACACATGTTCAAACAAGAAGAAATGAGATCTATATATCCTCTTACCTCACTTGAATAAGTGGAATTTTGTTGTTTCCATGCAAACAATATAGGCTTAACATAGGCAACCAACTGCGAAATTGTCTCACTGAGATCATGTATGAAACTCATTACATGTTGGTACCCAACACTCGAGTTGACATCATTTACAATGGCTCTTACTAGGATACTTTCAACTCCAACTGAAGGCTGTGAAATCTCTGTTGATGCTCTAGATTTTCACTTGATCTTACTATCAGATTTACAAGACTCTAATGCTGCCATATACTGGACAATATCTTTTTCCCATGGTTCTTTGTTACTGTTTTCCACCTAAAAGACAATGTCAGGTTTCAACATAGCCAGTGCAATAAAAAAATCGAAATAAATAACAATTAAATTCAACCAAAAAGAAACACTTACTGTCAATTTGTCTCTTTTGGCCTGCAATCCGCCTCGAACAATTATATATGGAGCCCTCACATTTACTCTTGCTTTCATGCCTCTCTTCCTCTTTGTCAAATATTCTTCGGAACACCTAGTTTCCTTCAATGCTTCCCATTCTTTTGGAGATAGAGTGGAGTCTGTCCTATCTTTTCCTTCAATGATTAATTTTATGAAATTGTATATATAGTTGTTCATCAGAAGCCTCATCTTAGACTTGTAATATTTTCTAGAGATTTGTCCACCAACAGTCTCAAAAGAATTTTCCATTTTTTGTATAACATTTTCCATACTTTGTGTATCTTGATCTGCAAAATTTGATTTAGTAATATCCAAATGGGCCCTACATTTTGTTCCCAACTCGGAGGCCCACCTTGCTACATTTGGCCCTATGGGATCACCATCGTTTGACACGTCAACCAAGAATTGTTTCTTACCTTCTATTTTCCTTTATTTTGAATTCCTCTTTGTAAATCTATACAAACCTTGACTCAATCTTTGTCTTTTAACAAAATCGGACACATCTTATGAACCATTGGCAATATTTCTAGCTGATCCAATTCCATCAATAGATGCAATAGGTGTATTTTGAAGCACAACATATGTAAGTGTATTATCATCACAACTTGCATTAACTGGAACTGCATGCTTCTTGGCCACATCAGATTTGGAAGTAGGTAGCTCAATACAGGTCTCTAGATGTTGGTTCTAACATCTACTTTAATTTTGAATAAATGATCTCCAAACTTGATTTTTATTTTATGTCATGATTATTGATAATCTCTTATAGACTTTGTGTGAAGAGATCATCCTTGCATTGTACATCACCATGTGAAATATCTTCCTGCACATCACCATGTGCATTATCAATTTGCACATCATCAACACCACTATTATTTTCAGCAGTTACATTCGTTGCACCATTAATGCATTTGCTTCTACGCGGAGTTGGTGGCAATACATCTTTATTTCCCTTTGATTTTTGCTCCACTTTCTCTTTGCTATTTTTTTCTGCCTATAAAAAGAATCATATTATGTCTTATATAAATAAAGTTCTTGCCTATAAAACATTAAACACTATTAAACAAATAATATACTACTTAAGTGGATTAACAACTTGCATGTTTGTCAAACCAAGAGAAGATAAATATTCATCATTCTTGGCTACATTTTCTCTGCGAGAGCACTCATATTCTGTCAAGATTTCTGCATTATCATTGAAGTCATATAGTGTGCGCTTCACATGCTTTTTCTTCATATCCTAAAGTCCAAATAAACAATAATGTATAAATCAACCACTTGAATCAGTAGAAAAACAGTGGAATATGAGTTTGAAACTCAGTTTTTTTTAATTGCATGTTCTGAAAAATTAAGTGCACAAGTGAAAGAACAAAAGGCACTTAAAATCATCCCATGAAGTGTTGCTTATATAACTTGAAATCAACAGTAAATAAGTGAAATAAAAACTCAGATTTTGTACTCAAATCAACAGTGGATAAACAATAAAAATACTTATAATTTAATTGAGTGATTGCTCCAAAAGCCAAACATATAGTAAGATGATCAAATGGGTTTATTGTTAACCCTTAACAATAAGTGAAATGCACTTCAAAACATCAATGAACAACTAAGGTTTTGTATACAATGTACCAACAAAATAATGATGATTAGATTGAAAAATGCACAAGTAAAACAACAATGAAAAATTACATCATACATATAATCAAAGTTTAGGTGACAAGCTAGTTAGGGTGACAAATCATCGTCATAATCATCTCCATTTCCACCAGGATCAGAATCATGATCACTTATGTGTGCTTCTTCTTGATTTTCTTTGTCATCCTCATATGTGGCATGCAATACATTCTCTCTCCCAATCTCTTTGTTGGTAATCAAAGTCTCTTCTTCAATCACTCTATCATCATGTTCGACCACTTCTTCAAATGTTTCTTTTAAATTATCGATGTATTTCCCATCAAGTATTATATCGAGAGCTTCCATGAATTTTATTTTCGAATGAGACTATGTTTGAATGACATACGACCATCCTGGGATTCTTACACTATCAATTATAAATGATTGGTTAATTTGAAGAGGGGAGACATACAACTCATCCATCTTTGATAAAAATTGTCATGCATTTGCACGTACAAATCCATACTTATCATGTTCTACTTTGGATGGTTTGACCCACTTACATTTTAAAAATACAGTACTAAGTTTCACCATAATCAACTTGAATATTTCTTGGATGAATCCAACATAAAATTTCTTTTTGGTTTCATGAAGAAATTCAACACTAATAACACAATCACAATTTGTCTTTCCTTTGTCCTTTTCTTCCACTCTTAAATGACTACCATAGGCTGACATTCCACTAAAATTCATAGCCCATATATGTGGAAGTTGTGAAAGCTCACTTTCCTTCACTGTTATATCTTGACCTTCTTCTTTTGCATCATTGACTGCATTAACAATCCTTTCTTCAAATTTAGGAAAATAATCACCTCCAATCAAATCACGACGTCTGCACTTTTGAGGTCGATTTTGCATCCATGTTTGATTATCTTCTTCGTATTTCCTACATAGAATATGAATGTATAAGATAATAAGATTATTAATATAAATCTGTAAATGCAATTGAATCAGTAAATTATTGTGTAAAAAATATTTTCACCTGCGCCACTTATCGAATGAAGATGTGTTCTGAAGAACATAGGCTTCTATTGCACTTCTTTCTTCATGTGATAGCTTAAAGCTCCTTCCATTGCCTTCTAATACTTCACCTGCAACTCTGTCATCTTCATCATCATCCCATACATGTCAATTGACACTTTTAAAATCCTTCATATATTTTGTGCAAAATGCCACGAACTCTTGCATTGAATATCCCTCAGACATGCTACCTTCTGGTTTTTCCCTAGTACGAACATTTTTTCTCAAAAAATTCATATATATCTCTATAGGATACATCCATCTTGTTCTTACCGGGCCACAATGTTCTAGTTCATATTCAATATGTATCAAAAGATGCATCAAAATGTTAAATATTGTTGGTGGAAATTCACGTTCCAATAGACAAAGGACTTCAACAAGCTCCTGTCTCAAACTAACAAAGTTTGAAGGATCTAATACATGTAAACCCATTATCTTTAATATGAGGCCCAACCTTATAATTGCCAATGTTGGTCCCTTTTCCAAACTTGATATATTGACCACAATAGGTTAAATATTCTCCATTATGACATGATAGTCATGGGTCTTGAGGCCTCTTAAGCTATTCATGTTAGTTTGGCTTCTGATATTACTACTTACATATCCAGTGGGAAAGAGAGTCTAAGACATCAAATTTAAGAATTATGCACGTTGTTCCTTTGTCCAGACATAAGGACCACTAGGTTTTCTATATTTTTCATCATCATATTTTTCAGCCAAAAGATTTCGACGAATCTTTAGTTGTTTCAAGTATTCAAGTGATGAAACAATATCAGAAGCACCAAAAAGAGTTTCTATAATATCATAGGCTATATTTTTCTCAGTATGCATAAATTCAATAGTATGCATGATGGCTATATCCTTAAAGTATGGAAAATTATAAAATATGCACAATCTTTTTACACCACTTTCATTACATGGATCATGTCTACTACCACAAATCCCACCACTTTCAATAGACAACATTCTTTTCTATCCATTCTCAATAATGTATTCACTCGTTATTGGTAATGGTGCTTCACGATTGTCTTCCTGGCCATTGAAACGTGTTTTTTGTCGACGATATGGATGATCCATTTTCAGGTAATCACGATGTCCACAATAAATACACTTATGGAAACTTCTTGAGTGTCTCACAAAATCTTGAAATTTCCAGCAAAGACATCCATGGTATCCATGAACAATGAGACCAGTTAATGTGTCATATGCAGGAAGATCACGAATCATAAAAAATAATGTATCTCTTAAAGTGAATTTGATTGAATGACCATCCCTTAATAATTCAATTCTTTCAATTCCTTTCCACAATTCCATTAGCTCATCATATAATGGCTCTAAATAAGTATCGATTGTATATGAAGTCACACTTTTCTTTCCATGTATAATCAATGATAACATTAAGAAAAATGGTTTAGTTGCTAACCATGGAGGCAAGTTATAATTTATTAAAAACACTAGCCAAGTTGACCATTTAGTACTTTGATCTGAGAATGGGTTCACCCCATATAGAGCCAAACCCAACCTTATATTACGAGGATCTCGGGAAAGATTGGGCCATCTTTTATCAAATTCCATCCACATCTTAGAATCAGACACATGTTGTTGTTTTCCATTAGTGCTTTTATTTTGAGCATGTCATTGCATAATTCACCAATGTCTTTGCACCTATACATTGGAAGTAATCGTGGGATTAGTGGAAAGTGGCGAAGAACCTTCCTAGGAACCACAACTGATTTCAACCCTGGTTTATACCTCCCTTCTTGAAATTTTGGACATTCTGTCTCACTTGCAATATTTTTGCGAAACAATACACAACCATTCACACATGTGTGTATGTTTTCATACCCTAAGCCTAGCTTAGTGATTTGCTTTTTACATTGACTTCGTTTTGTTGGCAATGTGAAGTCACGTGGTAACAACTGACTGAATAATGCTAATAACTCATCTACACTCTCATTTGTCCAACCATGCACCACTTGCAAGTTTAGAATTTGAAGGATTGCTGTCAAATGAATTAACTTGCAATCAACATACACATGTTTTAAAGCATCCTCCATTAAATTGGCTCAATCATCGTTTAGACCCTCATTCAAAATTCTATGAACTTCAACCCCTTCATATAACATTTTTGCATCTTCATCTATGTTTGGTGCCACTTCAATGATGTTTGGTACCTCTTCATCTCTCATACTACGCAATTGTATCATATCTTCATAATAATTTATGTTCCAAGGGTTTACACCACTA
>JZKD02S2199039.1:323354-334024 GCA_000966675.3 Picea glauca | reverse complement strand
TTGTTTCCTCTACTCTTGTATCATGTTTATCTTCATTTTCCAATATTTTGAGTAGTTTTTCTTTTTATTGAGCAATTTTCACTACCTCCAAAAATGGAAGGGTAATATGCAATTTTGTCAAATCATCAACACTATTATAAGCCATATTAGTATATTTTACTCTTTCGTCATTCTTTTGAGAAATTTGAGTTGTACTCCTGTAATTTTCTTGAGAAAAAACATTTTTTGTAACATAAGAACTTGTTGGTCTGCTTTTAGATCCTTTAACTTTGTCCACTTGTGGGGAAACTGGATTTTTCCCTTTGAACTTATAAATTGAGCTCTTGTTTGGACCACATTATCTTGTCCTTTATTCTAAAGTTATTCTTCTGATTATATCAATTTTTTTTTCTCAAAATGGCATCATATTATCATCCATCTCCATGGACTCAAAGATTCCAAAAGATGCCTCATTATTAGATTCTAGAGCCCCCAAGAACAGGTCATCGTCTTTTAGGAATTCATCATTGATTTCATCTATTACAACAACATTGGGATTTTTAAATTAGGAAGCTCTAGGCCTAGGAACAAGATTGTCAACATTCTGGTTTCTTTCTAGACATTCTCTAAAGCCGTATATTTGTGCTCCAATATTATGGTATTATTGATGCAATCCTTGTTCTTCACTTCTTCTTAATCGAGTTGTTTCATTATGTAACTATCCTACTGTTTTGTTCAACTGAGAAACTTGTGCATCTTTATTTGAATGTGAGGCTTCATTTGGTAGAGGAACATTTCACACATTTTGAGGTTGACCTGAAAAATACCTCTTCCAATTGCTCTATATTCCACATTTCGACTTGGTGTTGTTGTGCTCTCATTTGAAATAGTAAGGGACATCATCTTTCGTTGCACTCTTCCTAGAATAATATCTGGGTCTACATTACTTTCTAACATATCCTCTTCCATATCTTGTGCTTTCCTCATAACATCTTTTAATGTAGAAATTTGTGAAGACCTGATTGCATATTTTACATTTGTAGGCATTACATTTTTGAAATATCCTAGAATAATAGGAGCATTAGGACGTTGATCCTTCAGGATCCGTTGTAGAGTCCTAAATAATCATAGATTACATTTTTTGATATTTTCATTCTTCTCCAAATGGATTTGAGTAAACTAAGTAGGGAGAGTATGATATGAAATGGGATGAGCATATCAACCCATGAATGCATACTCTGTTAGATTTTATAGCTCTGGAGGTACTCCACATGTTTTGTCTTGTATAAGTGACCTTGAATTTGCACTACTAGGCACTTGACTTTGTAATAGGCGTTTTATAAAGTTGTAATAAAGTGACTCTTTTATTAAAGTGATTTTGTGTAAAAGTGACGTTCTAATATTTTATTAAAGTGACTTTATGTCATAAAGTGGAATTTTACTTTAGTAAATGTAAGTGATTCATTTTGGAGGGAATGAATCATGTCCCTTGATCTTGTAAAGGCAGGATTAGATCTTGGCCATTGGATTTAGGGATGGGGAAGGTGAAAAGTCATTTTTAGTTATAAGAGAAAGCCTAGGCTAGTGTGCAAGATAATCAAAGAGAGATTTGAGAGAGACCTTGGAAGAAAGTGTGAACAACACATTTGGCATGATTTTCAAGAGAGATTGGGCACAAATCCCAAGGTGAAATTTTTGTTTAGAAGTTGCTGAAATTGTTACTGCTATTGAGGGTCATACTATACAGATCCGTACAGGCCATACAACAAGGAAGAGAGCACAAAATTCAAGGTAAAATGAGGGAACATTTTTCAAGGTTGTTTGGAGTATTTATTGTTGCAAAAAGGCCATACAACTGCTGGTGGGCACTGTTTTCGAGATGTTGTTTTGTAGGTGGGCCATACAACAATACATATTTATGGGCACAATTTTCTAGGTAGAATTCAGTGGGATAGTTTGGGTGTCTGTAAGTTTTCTCTTGCTTCCATGTATATATCCTATAACTTTTGGACTTGTTGAATCTCTAATAAATCTCTCTCTTGGTGGGTTTCCCCAAACTGGGGTTTTTCCCTGGCTGGTTGCTAAAATATGGGTGTGCACATGTGTTTTGTGACCACTGTTCATTTTTATTTTCCATTGCAATACTTGCTTAGTAATGTGTGTTTCTGCTTATGATATAGCTGTATGTGGGTATTACATATCATAGTTCATTTAAGACAAAAATCTATGTTGACTAAGTGTTTGACAAAAGTCCTATGGAGATAGTGTGCTTTTGTTACTGATTTTCTACATGGTATCAGAGCAGGTGCTATGAGTTACAATGAGCAATGCTATTTTGGCAAGGATTTGAAGGGGGAAACTTGGTTGTTTGTTTTCCTTTGAACAATTGATAGGGAGATGGCTTCTTGCATAAGGTATGAGTACCAGTTGGAAGGGATTTCCAATTATTTGCAATGGAAAGTTAGGATGTCAGCTATTCTCAAGGAGAACAAAAATTGGCGATTTCTTAGCTCTGTAGTATTTGTTCCCACATTAGACCCTATTTATTTGAATGTTCATAAGGGAAAGGAGGCCAAAGCTCAAAGGTTATTCTGGATGGTGTGAAGGACTCACTTATCCCACACTTAGTTGAGAAGAAGACAACTTATGACATCTGGGAGACACTGGAAAACTTGTATGAGGCAAATAATGAAAACTGGAAGATGGCCTTAAAAGAAAAACTGCATGATACTAAGATGACTAAGGGCGAGAGTGTGGCATCTTATCTTACCCGGGTAGCATATGTGAAATATGAGTTGGCTGTAGTTGTGGAGGTCATTTTAGATTCAGAGTTGGTGAAGATGGCATTGAAAGGCTTCACCAAGGAATGGGAAGTCTTCGTGAAGTGTGTGGTGGGTTGAGATAATATTCCAAACTGGAGCAGACTGTGGGATGATTTCACTCAGGAGGAAATTTAGGAATGATCTCATAACAATGGACATAAGGGAGATGGAGCTGATGAAGAGAATGTGGCTCTTGCGACGAAGAGAAAAAGTAAGAAGCATGGGAGTTCTGGGAAAGACTTGAGCAAAGTCAGATGCTTCGTCTGCAACCAGTATGGTGCATTTTCCAGAGAGGAAGAAGAATAAGAAGGAGAAGGAAGGGCTAGTTGCAAAAATGCCAACAATAGTAGAGGGATTTTTGGACAAGTTTGATAGGGAATTCTCATTGTTCACTCTCGTTTCAAGTGTCAAGAGTATTGGATTTGTGAGTGACCGTAGATGGATCATTAACAGTGGAGCCTCATGTCATATGACAGGAATATGGCGTATATTCCTCAGTATCATAGAAACAGGTCCAAACCATCTAGTTGAAAGTGAAGGGGGAGTAGCACGGGCAATATGTGGAGTTGGAAGGGTCATATTCTAGCTCGAGTTTGGAGAAATCCTAGAGGTTGATGGAGTTATGTTTGTACCAGGGCTAAGGGTTAACTTTCTCTTAATGTCGGCCTAAGGAGATGTTGGATATGAAAAATTGTTCAAGGGTGGATATGTATTTATTTATAGAGAGGGAGTGGATCCAGTCGAGCCATAATTGATTGATGATTGGGTTGATAGGTTGTAAATTTTGCGAGGAAAACCTACAGTTGGAGATGAGTCAGATGAGGAGCAGGAGGCTCCTGAGACTACAGTGGGCCCATGGATTTAGTATTGATATCTGAGGGAAGAGAGGGAGTCTCTTCTGAGCACTGACATGAGGCTCAACTGGTGTGAGTGGACAAAGGCTCAGGGTGGAGTGGATTCTCCTAGGAGCTCAGGGTTCAGAGTGGCTTCCAGGAGGAGGTCTTTAGGTTCGATTTTAGTGTAGGTGTGGAGGTTGGCTCTAGGTTTAGAGGGAGCTCCTACTGCGAAGAGTGTGATGGAATTGAGGATAGGACTAGATGATGGCGAAGACAGTAAGTACCACCCTCGCTAAGAGGCAGTGTTAGCTTTTATAGCTCTAGAGGTACTCCACATGTTTTGTCTTATATGCAGAAGTGACCTTGAATTTGCACTACCAGGCACTTGACTTTGTAATAGGCATTTTATAAAGTTGTAATAAAGTGACTTTTTGTAAAAGTGACCTTCTAATATTTTATTAAAGTGACTTTATGTTATAAAGTGGAATTTTACTTTGGTAAATGTAAATGATTTATTTTGGAGGGAATGAATCATGTCCCTTGATCTTGTAAAGGGAAGATTAGATCTTGGCCATTGGATTTAGGGATGGGGAAGGTGAAAAGTCATTTTCAGTTATAAGAGAAAGCCTAGGGTAGTGTGCAAGACAATCAAAGAGAGATTTGAGAAAGAGTTTGGAAGAAAGTGTGGGAAACATATTTGGCACGATTTTCAAGAGAGATTGGGCACAGATCCCAAGGTGAAATTTGTTTAGAAGTTTTTGAAATTGTTGCTACTATTGAGGGCCGTACTGTACAGATCCGTATAGGACGTACAACAAGGAAGAGGGCATGAAATTTGAGGCAAACCAAGGGAATTTTTTTCAAGGATGTTTGAAGTATTTCCTCCTACAGAAAGGCTGTAAAGTTCGGGCTGTATAGATGATGGTGGGAACTATTTTCTAGGTGTTTTTCTACAGGTGGTTCATACAACAATACAAATTTTTGGGCACGATTTTGTAGGATAACTTATGTGAGAAAGTTTGGGTGTCTGTAAGTTTTCTCTTGCTGCCATGTATATCCGCTGTAACTTTTGGACTTCCAAAAGCTCTAATAAATCTCCCAGTGGGTTTCCCCAAACTGGGGTTTTCCCTGGATGGTTGCCAAAATCTAGGTGTGCACATGTGTTTTGTGACTGTTGTTCATTATTATTTTTCGCTGCAATACTTGGTTAGTAATGTGTGTTTCTTCTTATGATATAGCTGTATGTGGGTATTACATATTAGAGTTCATTTAAGATAGAAATCTGTGTTTACTAAGTGTTTGACAATATTCCTATGGAGTTAGTGTGCTTTTGTTACTGATTTTCTACATACTTGATATCATCGAAGCATGTGATTGATTTTTATGGTAGGGATAGATACCAGTCATAAGCATGACCAATCAAAGTTTACATAAAAACTATGACCATGAAATCATCATGTGTTACCCCATGAATATCACAATTTTTCATAAATTGATCAAGATTTTTATCATGATTCATAATACCATCACCACTGAATACTGGTAATAATCTTGTAGGAAGTTTTGGCAATTGATGTTGTTCGCCTTGAAGATCCAAAGGACTTATTCTCTGTCTTTGTCTTTGGTTTCTTTACCTATCATCATTTATTCTATGCTCATCTAATCTTTCATCATTTCTTGGTTCTTCATTCTATTCCTCACAATATCCCGTCTCTTCTTGATGAGCAGTAGGCGATGGAAATAAGGAGATAGAAGCTTGAACTTTAGAACTATTGGCTTGATCCGTTTTTTCAATAATTTTCCTTCTGCTTATTTTTATAGGGCCTTCAAAATGTTTTGAAGGGGCCGATATTATAAATCTTTATTGCATTCACTTTTCAAAATTTTGATGAACATGAAGTCCCTGTTGAGTCGATATTTGCCAAAATCTTTCAAGTTCTTCTTGATTCTTTGTTGATTTCAAGACCAAATCATACAATTGTTCAAAAAACTTCTTTGGTATTCCAATACAATGAGAATATGAGGTTGGACTAGGTTAGGACGGTTCATTAATGGGATATAAAAATCCAATCAATATCTCCCCTGTATGGTCACAAAAAATGTTGATCTATTTTCCCGTTAGGGACAAGAGTCAACCTCCTAGGGTATTCTTAAAGAACTTATTAAGACCCCCTCTACATTTTTATAGAGGTGGTAGTCCACTTTATCTCTCGTATTTTCAATATACTTGTTCAAATAATAAATTTAAACATTTATAAGAATTACACCTGTGAGTAGACCAGGTGGTAAAATAACTGAAAGGGTTGTAGATAAATTATAACATAAAAATAACGACCATGATTGCAATATACAAGATAACTACATCCATTCCATCACGTCCATTCACTTGAGAAATGAGGGAAAAATATTCCAAGCAAGACATTATAAGACAAAAAATAGATTGTGTTGGACACACCGACCACACTGAGAGGGGGGGAGGTTAATCAATGTAGGGTTCTTTTTACACTTCTTTCAAAACTTAGTTAACAACCACTTCAAATATTATTATTCATTCACAATTAGCTAATTGCATATAACAACACTATTAATCAATAATAGAGAACATTAAACCATCACCATAATGAACACAAAGAACACCAAATATATGTGTAAGATTTTGTATTATGTTGTTACATGAGACTACAATCTCCAGGGTTTATCAACACCAACTGAAATGAGCATCAACTCCAAGAGAGTACCAAATCTCAATACAAGACCCAACTTGCATATCGTAGCACCAACTGAGATGTGATGAATCCAACCATCAAGTACAAGACCGAACTTGTAGACAAAAGACAATCTGTCCAACCTATATTGATAACTCATCACAATCTATACCAATCAACTTGTATTATCAAACATGTTCATGAATCACTCACACAACCTGTACCATCACAAGTGCATCGACTATGCACACTACAACTTGTCATAACAACCTGTCACATCAACCTGTCTCCTCTATCAAATCAGATCTGATCTCATGGATCTCATGCTCATGATCACAATAGAAATACACAACATGAAGACCACATTCGAAATACCAACAACAAAATACGATGTATAACTAAAAAATATGATATATGTAGCAATACTGAACAACCAATACCATCTCAAAAGATAAACCCTAGCTCACAAAACATACCTCAAACAAGGTGTGCCATATCTCTCATAAATAGACTCCAACCATGCATTAAATATTATGCCAATATAACCAGCTATGACCTAGTACTGAACTTCAGTAGATATCCCTCAGATCAACTCTACAACAATCCCTAAACTTCCAAGAGGGTATTCAACATATTTACAAGCCAAACCCTCAACCAGATTCATAGATTCAACACTACACATATGAAAGCCATACATTTTTCTTCTTGTAGCTGTGCATATATTACAGATCTGTTTCTCTTGCCGTGATTCTGTTTCCATGATTTTAATGCAGCGATTTTGTTGCCACAGTTTTGCTTCCATGATTTTGTTGCTGTGATTCTGCTACCACGATTCTATTATCACGGTTCTGCTGCCGCGATTCTGTTGCAGCGGTTTTGCTTCCTTATTTTTCTACCATGGTTTTGCTTCCGCGATTCTACTACCACGATTTTTCTGCCGTGAATTTGCTACCACGAGTTTGATATATCAATAATAACTTCCCAAATAACCTTTCACAAATGGATATTCAATTATGTTCAAAAATCATTTTCATAAGAGATCTTTTCTCTCTTATTTATATTCTCCAAGTAGCTTTCTCTCGGGGTTATCTTCTAACCAACTTCCTTCTTTTAGGGATAACCCACTTCTAACCACTTTGTCCACTTACAACCACTTTATCCACAAATAATAATCTCACCACTTCTAGTTGCAACTAATTTATTTTTAATTATTTTCTTTTTGAAACAACTTAACCTATGATTAACTCCTAGTTGCAACCACTTTGACTAGTAAACTTCTTCTAGGAGCTTCTAGAATAAATTGATTTCTTTGACCTTATAGGGGCTTCTAGATAACTTCATGAGGCTTCTCCAACTTCACTAAGCCATATCTCCTCAACCGTGAGGAACTACGTGACATACCACATATCACCGAAAATGGCACAACATGTACTATCCATCTAGAATAGTATCACCTGGAAATTCAATGATCTTCCTTACATTATTCCTCAACCAAACTTGGGTTTATTAACCATAATTCTAGGATTAATCAACCACTTAACAATTTGGACTTTACAAAGCGTCTTCCCGTGAGGGATTTCACCATAAGGGGACCACTTTGAGAACTTTATCCAAGAGCGTCTTCCCATGAGGGTTTGCGCCATAAACGGGCCACTTTGGAGTTCATCCATTTGGTACTTCCTATCAACCATGAAATGACATTAATGATATAACTCCCTTTGACATCAACCTTGACATCAATGACAACACATCACTATGACACCACTTGACATCAACCCTTTGAAATCAATTACATCAATGACACCATAATCCAACATCCAATACATCATTGATACAAGCACATCACTATGACAATACTTGACATCAACCCTTTGACATCAATCCTTTGACATCAATGAAAATATAGTACAAAAGATTGGTGATCCAAAATAAAGGGATTTAAATGATTTCGTTCACTTAATATCATAAGATGCATAGGAGAAACACACTCGAGATCTCATGCTTATATAGAAGTTTGAAATCACAAAAGTTATGAAATATTGGAATAATTCTCTGTGAGAGTACAAATATATTACAAATTGATGTTCAAGTTCGAATAAAATGTTTTCCTAATGCAAAACATAGTATTAATTATACTTAAACAATAAATGAATGAATTCGTCCAAATGAAATGGGATGGGGATCCCATTAACCAAATAAAATAGCAGAGGTGACCTGGAAGAAGAAAAGAAATGTAATCAGGAATCAACTTTAAGATTAAACCATAAACCAATAAAGCTAGATGAGTCACGAAATAGGAAGAAAGAAGGGAAATTTTTTGAAAAGAATATATTCACACAAATGAAAGTGAAAGGATGGATGGATGGATCTCTCTCCACCAACCTTGTTGAGCCTTCATGTATATAAATTTGGAACTTGATATTTTCTAGTGCAACTACTTCTTGGTAGTTATTTAAGATTAGTTATTTATCTTAATGAATTCTCGAGCCACTCTTTGATATATCCCTTTAGTGGCAAGACCATTATGTCCTACTTTAACTAGAATGAAAGGTTTCATATTCCATCGCGATGAATTCAGAGTGTAACTATTGAACTGATGCCAAATGGCCTTCATTACTATTTACAAAGATAACTAACCATTGTTTGATTTATTTCTATGAAACATTAGCGAGGTTTTCTAACTTACTACCCCATGAAGCTTTGATTGTGTTTAACTATGTTTCTAATTGATCCTTGGTTATTACATTGGACTCTCTTATTAATTGTGGGCCCTCAAGTTATTTGACTATTTCAAGTGATTTGATAAATGAATCACTTATTTTACTATCAATCTTTTTACAGTTGGAAATCAATTTTCAAACTTGATACTCGTGACACAAAAGTGATTAAAGATTTTTTATAGAATAATTCATCATCTTCTAAATATTTTTGAGAATACTCCACAAAAGTAGAAATATGTTGTGACAAGTTCTTTAAATCAGTCGTGACTTCCCATGCCTTTGAAATGATACTGAGTGTTATAGAATGTTTCCCCTGTGGAAAGGTGAAACTTCCCTTGGATTACCAAACCACTATAACAAGACAAAAACACTACAAATGGACACTAACATCCCTTTAAACTCATTTTAACCAATCAAAAAGAGAGAAGGAGAAAGGGCATGATGTACCTTTTTATGAAGTTGTCCTCATTGCTTCCAATCTGTGAGCTCGATATTCAAATCCCCTAGTGCAAATTGATACCTGCAATAGGAAACAAATAGAAGCGAATATATCCTACTCTATTTGATTAGGTAAAACAAATTCATCTACGATAAAGTAACAATAGACAAGCATATGCAAGAATACATAGGCTTGAAGGAAATATGCCAAGTCTATTCAATGAGAACCCAAAAGAGAATAATTACAGATCGTGATTGATGCTGCAACAACCTCTCCAATCTCTCCTCATCCAACCCCTTGCATGAATGAACCAAGATCAAACTAATGATGCTTTTCTGATTTCTTCCCCACCTTTCACCATGGAGATGCCTCCAATTTAGAGGATTTGAGAGGCTCAACCACCTTGAATATTTTTGGAATTTATTGAGGATGTGGCTCCATAGGTTATGATTCTTTTACTTAGATAGAGCCATGGAGTAAGACTCGAGCCAAACAAACCCCAAACTTTAGAGATGTCCCTTAGAAGAAGATGAGATTCACCTTGATTCCCTCAACCAACAATGGCACCCCCATAGAGCTGGAGAAAGGGCACCATGGCGCTCCCTTAACATGGTTTAGGGAGCACTGACGCTCCATAAGTATAGAAATGGAGTGCCTATACTTAGAAAGGTATGTTTCGACTGCCAATTCATGGGGATTTTTCTTCCAACATGATTAGGGGGTTATGACAAGTGTTTCTATGGTGTCGATTGAATTGCGACAATTACTAAGAGTGTATGAATTATGTTATGACACTTGAGATAGTTGTGATAGTTTAGTTGCGACACTTACAACACTTGCAATACTTGCAACAGTTTAGCTGCGACACTTATGACACTTGCAACACTTAGGATGTGACATTTGCGCCACATGCGACACTTAGAACGTGACGTTTACGCCGCATGCAACACATTATTCAAGCTTGGAATTTTGATGTGTAACAGATTCCCCCCTAAAGTGTGAAGTCAAAAGAGGAAATTGATGGCCAAAACACTTTATACATTCTTCAATGCAAGGTGAAGGAGTCAAAGAACCTGGTAGAAGTTGCAAACAAAACATCAAACAATATAAATATATGTTTCATTCCCGAGGAAGGCATACCTATGCTCAAAATATAAATGACTGAAAGC
>JZKD02S2199039.1:253952-263981 GCA_000966675.3 Picea glauca | reverse complement strand
ATTGGGTAAGGATAATTATAACATATATGGTGTTGATGTAGCTCGTTGACCATGTGGATGTTGTTAGGAACCTTGAAAGCCAAGTAACATTGGAAATATACTAAGTTGGAAGCAACATGCCTCCTTAGAGAATTATGGGTTAGATTGATAGAAACAAAGTAAATGGTGAAGTGAGTCCATTTGGATGTGAAATAGGAGGAAACTACTCGGTTTTGTCCCAATTTTTATAAGAGTAAATGGTGAAGCATGCTCAGTTTTGACACTATTTTCCTTTTATTCGACTTGGTGCTATCATTTACCATATATTTATATGGAGAGGATCTATTATATTCAAACAACTACTAAAATTGATAGGGTTTAGCATTTTATAATTGTGGGAGAAGGTGCTTCATAGTTGGAATTTATCTATTTTGATTTGGTTTTTTATATTTTTATATTTTGGTATGTACTTACGACCGAAGTTGTTTCAGTAGTATTGAATTCACATTCATTTTCATGAGTCTCAAAATAAAKTACTCTATGGTAAGGAAACACTTATCCATTAAAGTAATAAATGTAAAATTCATCATTTCAAATTTGAAAAGGGATTCAAGAAAGGGTCTGAGTTCATATGGGATACCACTGCCAACAAAGATTTTGAAGCCTTGAAATTGTCTCTGACACTTACCCCACTTCTCTTCCCACCTGATTACAGTCTCAACCACCTCGTAGCCTCGGACTACACCATCGCTATGGTTCTCATCCAGGAGGATGATTCTCATGACGAACATGTCATCTATTACTTGAGTCGAAGTCTTACGCCTACTGAAACCAAGTATTTACATGTTGAAAAACTGGCCTTGGCAGCCTTCCAAGCAGTTCAACGTTTCCAGTGCTATATCCTCTCTCACAAGACTATGGTGATTTCTAACTGCAACCCTATGCAACACATTCTTACACGTCAACTGCTAGGGGGGAAATAATCCAAATGGATCATGATACTCCAGGAGTTTGACTTAGAATTCGAATGCGCTAAGTCCAAGAAATCCTTAGTGTTTGTTGAGTTGATATGCGACTTTCCCTACTCTAAGACGAAAAATGTAGCAGCCGATTCATTACCTGATGAATACCTTTTCCTGATTAGTTCCGATGATCTTTGGTACAGAGATATCATCATATATCTGCAAACCCAGTCTTTCCGACCCAATTTGTCTAGTACTAACCACCGTCGAATATGCTACCAAGCCCGTCAATATATTATCCTCGGTGATACTCTTTATCGCCATGGGATTGACTCCATTTTTTGACGCTACCTCACGTTTGACGAAACCGAGAAAGCCCTAAATGACTGCCATTCTGGAGCCTTTGGTGGTCATATGTATGGGTATGCTACTTCCCAGAAGATCTTGCGAGCAAGGTATTTTTGGCCTTCTTTATTTAATGATTGTATAATTGTCGTCCATAAATGCCACACTTGCCAGACCTACAACAATAAAATATGGTCACACCCTGCTCCTCTTCACCCTATGGTCTCCGTTGGTCCTTTTGCAAAATGGGGTATCAATTTCATGACATGTCACCCTCACTCGGTCGAGGGGCATGGATACATTATTGTAGCAGTAGATTATTTTACGAAATGGGTCGAGGCGATGCTGACATTTGACAACACCAGAAAGACCACAACATTATTCATATTCAATCACATCATAGCTCGTTTTGGTGTTCCTCGGGCTATCGTCACTGATCACGATAGCCACTTTAGAAACTTCATGATGTCCGAACTCATTGAAAAGTTGGGTCTTCGCCATGAAAACTAAACACCCTATTACCCACAAGCCAACGGCCAAGTCGAAGCAATTAACAAAGTCCTCATTACCATGCTTCGACGAATGATAGGGATTCACAAAGCGAGTTGGCACACGATGTTGTTCTTAGCATTGTGGGCTTACTAGACATCCATTAAGTCTGCTACCAGGTTTACACCATTCCAGTTAGTCTATGATCTAGAAGTCATCCTGTCGATTGAATGTGAGATACCCTCCCTAAAACTAGTCGTCGAACTCCTCCCAAACACTTCTTCTGAAGAAGAACGTCTGTTGTATCTCATGCAATTAGAAGAAACTCGTTGCAATGCCACCCTAGTCATAGAAGCCTAGAAAAAATGTGTCAAATCCCAATACGACAAACATGTCAAGCCTCACGCTTTCTCTGAAGGTGATCTGGTTCTCCTTTATGAACAAGATCGGGATATGCTAGGAGTAGGAAAATTTGAAGCTATGTGGCGAGGTCCTTATATTGTTAGACAAGTTTTGGAGAAATGAGCTTACGAGTTAGTGGACTACGACGGTATCCCTTTGAGTGAACCCAAAAATGGGTTGTACTTAAAGAAGTACTATGACTAAGATCACTTGTGCATGAGTGCTTGTATTTTATTGTACCATACTTTTTGAGTGTTATTGTAGTATGCATTTTTCGTTATTTGATCTCTACCCTTGACCGCTAATGTTACGTTATACTTGGTTTCCAGATGTTAAAGTCTTCGCTACCCCACATTGGCTTTGCTGATGGCGCTAGCCGTAGTACTCAGAACCTTGCTTCTGTTTCTTGGGCAATTTACGCCCCTACAAACAAACTTATCACTCTGCAAGGTGTGTGTCTCGGCCGTGCGACCAACAATATCGCAGAATATAGCGCCATCATTGAATTGTTGATTGATATTATTTCGCTCGGTATCCACCACCTGGTTGTGCGGCTCGATTCACAGCTAGTAGTACTACAACTAAGTAATGTCTACGCTATTCGAAGTACTACTTTATTACGGGTATATTTACGAATTCGCCTCTTGGAATGTTATTTTCATTATATTGAGTATCAACACATTCCTAGAAGTCTAAATACATTGATTGATGCATTAGCTAACTATGTATTAAACAGACATTTGGGCCATTTATAAACCAATCACATCAAATGCATCACACAACACAAGATAAGCCGGTAGAAGCTGTATATATGTATATAACGATCAAAAGTTTTTACAAAATTTTTATGTTCAAGGACCAAAATCTCAAAATGCGAAGCTCATAGCTTCTACAAAATAGCATCATGGGTGATGCTCACGATAACACATGACTTCCCGGGCCACCCTACGAAGCAGTCGACTAATAGACTCTGACACGCCCATAGTATGGCGCTGATAACGTCTAGGGATCTCCCCAATAGCCATATCTAGGATGTCAGCGGTCAACCCCTCCAAGTTCTGCTCCATTGCCTCATAGTCTTCGGCATCCCATCGTGCCACTGGATCCACCTCTCCTCATCATTGAATAGGATACATTCCTGGAGGTCGATATTGCCCCACATGTGTGTCATCAGAAAGATATTTTTTGATTAGTTCTGGGACAAACATAAAAACATTTTATATGATAAAACTTGCAAAAACAATTAAAAAGAACAAAATGTGTACTTCTTACCTAGGTCACCCCACTGAGCATCCTCAGGCAGGGCCAAATCCGGATCCCCTCGGAAATCAAAACAAGCATATGCATAGTCATCAATCATCAACATCTGGGGCCTTAACCAGTCGAAAAATGAATCACTGTACTTGATTATAGGCCCAGCTACGTGACGAGCCATGAGGGTGCACCACTTCAACATCCTCGGATCCTTTGGGGACGGTAAACCCCAGTCAACCTGTAATCGCAATAGTGGAACCCTCTCGAGGAAGAAGGACACAAAAAGTGATTCGTACCCAAACTGCTTCAAGTTGCCCCTTCTGCACTTCATCAATTTCCTCTTCATACTGCGGAGAACTGCATCCGACCAGTTGAAGACCCGGGGCTTTGTGCACTCTATGGAGTATTGGAAGTAACTCTTGAGAGCCATGTGTGGAGCTGCTCTCTCGACCATGCGTGCTATAGTGAACAATATTGTTCGCAGGGTCAAGTTTTGGACCCCCCAAATAAAAACCTTGCCCTTGCTTCTTTTTGCCTCAAGTACACAATACTAGCGATAATACTCACTCATAGGGAGTCCTCCACCTCGACCATTGGTCAAACTAGCATGGTATCCATGCCATGATAATCCCATTAGAAAATAGATATCCTCGATATATAAGGTCAGCATGTGGACTCCCACATGAAACAACTTTTGGTCCACGTCCCACATATGAACCAGGTATTCTAACAATCTGAGTTGGGCCCTCATGCCCAGAATTCTGAAGAATTTCAAGAGCCCACAGTCCCGAAGGGCAGCGATGGTACCTCGGTCATTCCCAGCAATGGCATCCTTCTCCTCATCTTCTCTTTCTCGCCACTCCAGCATTGTGATGATCAAACACCTGCACAAGAGCCAGGAGAGAAAGGTTAGAAACTTTTTTCAAAACTTGGCACATTTTTTATTGAGCAAAAATCAAATTTAAATTTCATTTTTCAGCCCCCACAGGTGCCCCTTTAGCACAACACAAGATTCACGCAGGTTCCCTTAAGGCTGCCTGCGAGAATCCTATATTCTCGTAGGTCCCGCATGGCTAGCCTGCGAGAACGCTTGGGCGTAAGTTATGGCCCTAAAATGAACCTAAAACTCTGAAAATTGCCAATGAAAACTAAAAATAAACCTTAGAAAAGGTAGAAGATCAAGAGCTTACCTCGTTGGCGAAGACGGTTCGTCAAACGGTCGCTTGTGCTTCCCATGATCGAGCAAGGAAATTTGGGGTAAAATGAAGTGTATTGGGCAAAGTTTTTGGCAAAATCACAATGAAATGGTAAAAGCCCTTTTTACCCATATTTATTTACTTTTTACCATTTTTTGTTGATTTTTTATATTATTTTGTCTATAAAACCTAATTCCTAATAGTCCTATGAGTGTGATTTTTCGCAGATATAGCAACTTTGAAGTTCAAACGAAGGAGTACGGATGTTTTTCTTTTTGTTGCATATACGACTACTTTTTAGGGTTTTTAGAAAAACCTCGAGCTGAGTCTTCGTTCATTCTCGCGCTCGAAAATACATAAGAACGTAACCGAGTATACTTTTCTCGTCTTTTCGTACTCGTCATGGTCACACAAAAACGATGAACGCAAAGGAGTATCCTTTAAGATCTTTTCACACTCCATAAAAACGAAAAGATGGCCGAGCGACCTTGTTCTGTTCATGCTCATAAAAGTATCTGAACAAAACGTTCGATGGGTGATAGTTTATCACTTTTTCGGTCTTGTCGAACTATTTTACAAAAAATGAACTGAGAGAGTCCTCTTTAAGTGTTTTTCAAACTCTCAAAACATGAAAAACCCCCGAGTTTTCTATCTTTGGACTCGTTAAACAAACATCGAAAGACTCGTAATGGGACCGATCCACTCCTTCCTAGGGTTCATTAAATATACTCTGAGGGACTCGTTTGAAGGATGAGCTTACATCAACAAGGATATGTTATCCTCCTCAAGCTTGCGTAAAAATAAAGAGGTACTCGCCAGAAATGGTGGGGGGAATTTGGGGAAAGGGATTTTTTTTTGTATTCATATTAATAGCAGTAAGCATCGCTCTTGAACATAACACCCCCTATTCATCATTTGAAGCCGGTTTGGGAAATCCATTGGTCTCTCATTCGACTTGCTACAAGGTCATACCCTGGGTCGTCTTTCAGTCAGTGCTACCAAGTCCTTGGTCGTGTCGTTCATATGTTCTAGAGAAGTTCATCCAAGCCCTCTATTGAGTCAGTCATCTATAGTTGTCCATTATTACTATGTTGGCCTTCCCTGTTTCCATTTCAGCCTATATTCATACTCTGTTTCACCCTTAAAATCTGTTACTTATTTCGTGTCATTGATGGGGGATACATCAAGGCCCTCCTATGACAAGTCCTATTCCATAGACTTCAACTCATTATCCAGAAATGAGACTTAGAAATCATTTAGTACCTTAGAGCCTGCATGCCTTAATGGCAGGTTTCTTCGCTTTCGACAGGGGTTCACATCATTGATCCCTAATTGAGAGATTCCGCTGAATGCTCGACTTCAACTCATGTATTCATATTCGTTTGGATTGTACTTTGGTACCTTGGGATTCATCGACATTAATGGTGATTTCCCTCTCACTTGTTAACGGTTTCATCAATGACTGGTAATCAAGTGGTTTCTACCATGTTCAACTTCAACACATGTAATCGCATGGCTAGATTCACACTTTCAGGCGATGGGATTGAATACCTTTGGTCTCATCTTTTTGATCTAGGATGCGATGGCGTATGTATGATTTGCATTGGCACATAGATCCACTTTGTATGTCATGTGGCTATGTCATCTTAATTTAAGTCTTCTTGCATAGATCCACAATGTATTTTTGGTGGCTATGAATCATTTTGACGGCATGGATCCACGGTGTATGATTGGTGGCCATGACCTACATTTATGATTTCATTCATTTATGATTTGAGTATGGGAATTTCTACCTTAGAACTGGTATTATATTCTGCAGATGCTTGGTTGTTTGCAGGTTTCGGATTAGGTGCGCTCCTAGTTTCTAACACACACACACGCATTTTACAAAGTATTTTGGCTGTCATAGGTTCTGGCCTCATACTTTGGGTGGCATTCTGTTACACATGATTTTGGTCACTCTGGTGATGTTTCAACAATGATGTATTCAGGCTCCCAACAAGGACTTTTTGCCTGAGAAAAATGACTGTTGTCTCATTCCAAAAACACATTTTTAAAGTGAGTTCGCAGGCTACCTATGTGATAGGGTGCGAGAATGCTTGATTCTCGTAGGCCACCCACACTTAGGGTGCGAACTGTTCGCATGTTGCTCCATAGATAGGGTGCGGACTTGTTTTTAAGCTTGGAAAGGAGAAGAGGTCTCGAGGGTTCTAGAAAGGGATCTTCTAGAAAATGAGTTGGCATTCGCATGGTTTTCATTTTACTGACTTCTGAGATTTGATGGGATCATCCTCATCCATGTAACCATCTCTCCTTCTCCTATATATTTAAAGGTTTCTCATGGAAAAGATTAAGCAAGATTGAATGAAGAATTGGTGAAAGAATTGTGTGAAGAACCCTGATTGGACAAAAGCTTGAAGGCTCCATTTGGTCTATCAAGAGGTTTTGGATCTTCTTCATGCAAGTACAGAGCCAGTGTGTGTGTTGGAACCAAGGGTCACTGAAAGGAAGCTTACAACATCAAGGCGATCAGGTTGTGTCTTCTACTTTCAATTAATATGATACAAGGACATGTCCCTTTCCCATAAAGTCACTCTTACTTTATTGTGTAATTCCTTGATCATATGCATAGGTTGACATTGAATATACTTTATCGTTTTCACTTTGGTTGGTTTGTGTTTTCTTCTTCTTGACCTCATAAAAGCACCGGAGCGAAGCGGGAACAACAGAGACCTAGGAAGCGATACAAAGGTATGTCACTCGTTTCTTCTCATCTGTAGATTCAATGATCACAACTTAGGGAAAGAGTCATGTCATGGCCTGTTTTGTTCTAGATCCAGGTGGATATAGGAAGATCTATTAGTGTCTGCACCTACCGATTTGTCCAATAAAAACATGGTTCCATAGGATGATTAGGTTGTTCCTTTTTGTCATTTTGGTTTTTTGTGCTTTCTTCATTAGGTTCTTCAATCTCTTCTTCTTTAATAGTTTCTTCTATGGATTTCTTGAAGGCCATCTTTTCATTGAATGTTACGTCTCTATTGACTTCGATCTTGTGTTGTTCTAGAATATATATTCTATATGCCTTGGATGAATCACTTTATCCTACGAATATCCCCTTCTTTCCTGAGGGTTCTAGTTTATTCCTTTTATCCTTGGGAATGTGAGAGTAAACAGGGCATCCAAATATTCTTTGGTTTTCTACATTATGTTTCTTACCTGAGAAGGCTTCTTCTGGTGTCATGTGCTTCAATATATGATGAGGGCTTCTTCTTTGTACATATATTTCTATCATTGATGCTTCTTCCCATAAGAGCATGGATAGACCTTGATCATTTAGTAAGGCTTTTACGATTTCTTTAATAGATTTGTTCTTTCTTTCTGTTACACCATTTTGTTGAGGATTATGAGGAACAATTAGCTCCCTCCTAATCCCTGCCGATTTGCAGAATGCAACGAATTCCTTCAAGGTGTATTCTCCTCCATTATCTGTTCTTAATGTCTTTATCTTTTTGTTCATGAGGTTTTATATCTCTACTTTGAATTCTTCGAATTTGTTGAATACTTCGTCTTTTGTCTTTAGTGGATATAGCCAAGTCTTTCTTGAATAATCATCTATGAATATTACGTAGTAAAGAGATCCTCCTAGAGATCTTACTGGCATCAGACCGCAAACATCTAAGTGTATTAGATCTAGGATCTCTTTGCTCTGTTTTTGTTGCTTGTGAATGGTTTCTTGATATTTTTCCCAAGGGCACATCCTTTGCAAATTCCTTCATGTGTAGACTTCAATTCTGGTATTCCTTCAACCATTCTTCTAAGAGAGGGTAATGCTTAATAATTAATATGAGCGTACCTTCTATGACAAAGTTCATTAGGGTTGACTTCGTCATGTACAAGAGCTTCTTCATTTTGTTCTAGTATTCTATACAAATTTCCTTCACGACTTCCAATAACCCTAACATTCTCTATGTTGGAGTCTTTATGCCATGATAATACTTTTCCATCCACGAAAGCTATTTTGTTTCCTTTGTCTTCTAGGCAAGATATCGATACAAGATTCTTTTCTAAACCAGGTACATATAAAAAATTACTTAAGTGAACATTGTTACCTAATTTCAACTTGATGGAGGCTTGTCCAAATCCTTCGACTGGGTAAGTGCTTTTGTCTCCAAGATCTACCTTGTACGATGTCTTCTTCTCATTTAGGTTTGAGAGTCCGGCTTGATATCTCATCATGTTCCTAGAAGATCCACTATCGATTATCCACGTGTCATATTAAATCGTTCCAGTGAGTGATGAGTAGTGTAGAAGACTGATTGTTTCACTCATGTCTTTGGTTGACTGGTGGTTGGTCATGCCTTGATCCAAAACTTCAACTCTGACATTTTTGTCTTTTGAGAGAGCCAAAAGGTGCACTGAACTAGGGCACATCTGAATATCTTCTCCTTGAGCGAGATGCTCCATCACAAGGTGTCAGATCTGAGATTTAGGGTTTCTGCAACTGCTTCTTCTAGTAACCCTAGCGACAGTGTCTTGGAAGTTTCTCCTACTAGTAACCCTAGTGGCAGTTCCTCAACGAGCTCAATATCCTAGTGGCTATGTTTCCTTCCAGTGTTTAGACTGAATGAAGGAGGCATGGGCCCATAACCTGTTAGAATATGAAGAATTGTACTTGTTTTACCATTGACAATACCCTTGTCACCCAACCAAAGGCCGAAGCCACCCGTCGAGCACCTTGACCTTAACAAAGAGAATAATTATGGTAGCAATCCAATAGACAAGCAAGGCTAATGCACCAAACAAGAAGTAACCAAGATGATCAGATAGTCTCACCCAAAAACTGGCGCAACACCTTCCCCGAGACTTGTGCACAAAACTGCTGGACTGCAATGCGCAGAAGTAGCTCTCTGCAATTATGAGAAGTGTGTCAAATGAGAGACTGGCGCCTTGTATTTATAGTAAACCTAGCTAACTTCCTGGGCCGACTTCTCTCTCTGGGTACTAATTAATTCATATTAATTATCTTTCTCCAGCCGACATCTTGTCTAGGGTTACTTTCATTTCTTTGCTTCCTTCTGGAACATTCTAATCTTGTCAAAGGTCACAATAGAGGTTCATACCTCCGGAATCTACCATAATATCAACAATGGTCTTGTCGGTCATCCTTCAGATCAGTGTCAGACACATTCACAGTTCCAGCGAGCCTCTTCTCTTTTGGCTCAAGTTTCGAAAACTCATGATCCAGAGACATTTGCAGAAGCTTCAGGTCATCTAGATTGGGATACATCAATGAATGAAGAGTATTGTTCTTTAATGGTAAATGATACTTGGGATCTTGTACCTCTTCCAAAAGGAAGAAAACTTGTTAGATGCAAATGGGTCTACAGAACTAAGTATGC
>JZKD02S2199039.1:194825-216467 GCA_000966675.3 Picea glauca | reverse complement strand
ATCATCATCATCATCATCATCATATTCATTATATTTATTCAAAATATCACTATAAAACTAAGACTAAACTACACGTAAATATTATTTCAAAAATTTACTAAGTAAAAAAACTTAATAATACTCACTTTATAGTTGTGGATATGAAAAACATTTAGTGGATGTATATTTTCCTTCAAGCCCAAACTAAACATGAAAGCATTTGCTCCACTATGTAGTTGATATCAACCAACCATATCATTGACTTTTATTGTATTTTCATATTAGAAGAGTAGTATCATTTTGTTCTTTCCAATAAAAAAAAAAATAATGCTTCAAATTTAGAAAGTTGTTTAAAGTTTATATAAGTAAAGTTTAATTTTAAAAAGATGTCAAAATTGTATATATGTATTTTAAAATTTGTTTCTCATTTTGTAATGAAATATTTATGGATATTAAAGTTTCAGTATTGTGTTAAATATATTCATATAAGTATCAACAAAAATTAAATAGTAATTTTAATATTGTAGTTGCAATAGGAGAAACATTATTCTTGATTGACCTTCAATTTTATTTAAATAATATTTAAAATGTATCAATATCTCTATACATTGTAATCTAAAGTATGATTGTAATCTAAAATATTTTTTTAATTTTTTTAATATATATTATTGTCGTTCCTAAATATACTTTTCGAAAACTTCTACTAGTTTCATACGTGCAACATAAATTTATACCAATTTATTTTATTTATAGATTTCTATAATTATTATAATAATTATTTTTTGCTTATTATTATTAAACTAAAGTGTAATTCAATGTTACTCTAACTAAATGAAATAATATAATTGTATCCTAATTATCAAATTATAGCAAGTAGATTAAATATTATAGTTGTATCATGATTATCAAAGTATAGCAAGTAGACTAAATATTATAGTTGTATCATGATTAAACTTTGTATTAATTATCACATTCATATTAATTATTATTGCATTTCACTTCCTTTCGCGTTATTGCATTTCACCTTCTTTCACTTAAGTGTTATTGGATAATTATTATCATGATTATGGAAGTCTAGCAAGTAGATTAAACATCATAGTGGTATCATAATTAAACTTTGCATTGATTATTACATTCATACTAATAATGATTGCATTTCACTTCCTTTCACGTTATTAGTCCCTGACGTAGGCATACAGGGACTATAACGATTGATAATTTGTTGACTTCATATTAGTTTGTCCTTTGACCACAAATATTTCCATATAATCTATTGTTGGAACCAAGGAACTGAAAATATGGATTTTTATATAATAAAAAATATCATATTTGTCATGATCTGATTAGACAAGGGATTGGAGGTCTTATTGTCGGCTTCGTAATTCCCAATGTTATATATGTTGGCATATCCAAAGTATTTGATCGTAAATGGTCTTTTTGAATCATATATTTTCTTATGCATAGGTCGAAGGTGTATTAATGTTAGCATTAGTTCGAATGTTTGGTTTAGCATTTTCTGCTAGCTAAATGTATGGCAATGTTTGATATGTTGTCATATCCAAAGTTTGGCCTTCGAATACATTCTCCACTGTTGGAACTATTGTTACATAAATTTAAAAAAAAAAAATGAGATACGTCAGGGAGCTGCCACATTGCATTCTTTTCTTAAATGTTTACAGAGCATTTCTAACATACTTTTTACCTAATAGGCTTGGCAACGTTGAATGTTTACTTAGAAGGCTTGTTACAATACATTTTCTTCCGTTTTTATTTATTTATATGCTTCAACAACATTGTTGGTTCAATGGTTCATGCTTGTTTTTTTGCATCTCCATTGATTTCTTATTTGGTTGTTGTTGTTGTTATTGTTTGCATGTTGGTGTTGTTGCAGTTTGCACATTTGGGGTTGTGAAAGCGCGATTGGAACTGCGTCATTCCTGGTGGACTGGTTGATGCTTGCTTCTTTGTTCGTTGTGTGTTGCTTATTGTTGTTTGATTCGAATTTTCATTTCTGACATACTTTTTACCTAAGAGGCTTGGTAGCATTGAATGTTTACTTAGCAAGCTTGTTACAATACATTTTCTTCCATTTTTATTTATTTATATGCTTCAGTGGAATTGTTGGTTCAGTGGTTCATGCTTGTTTTTTTGCATCTCCACTGATTTCTTATTTGGAAGTTGTTGTTGTTATTGTTTGCCTGTTGGTGTTGTTGTAGTTTGCACGTTTGGGGTTGTGCAACCACGATTGGAACTGCATCATTCCTAGTGGACTGGTTGTTGCTTGCTTCTTTGTTCACTGTGTGCTGCTTATTGTTGTTTGATTCGAGTTTGCAGGGTTCGGATCCTGCGGTTACAGTTGGGCCTTTTGGTGCTTCTTAACTGGGTTGTTATTTGATGCTTGTTCTTGTTTTCCTAGGGTTTGCAATGTTGGGATGATTCATCCACAGTTGGATCTGTTCTTACATTCTTTTGCAGTGGACTCTCCATACAATACTATTAAGATAAAATAACATAGAAACAAATTTGGATTCGATGTAAATTGCACCTCTTACGCGTTGAACCAGAGTTTGTCGGCCTCAAATTATATTTCATTCCTGGTGATGTTTTTTCCATGGTTTATGTTTTACTATGGTTACATAGTTATGAGAGTAAGTTTTGCTGTGAGAGAGATATAGTTGTTCTTTCCCTTTTTTTCCCTCTTGTAAACTGTGTTTCTGGCTTTATAGTTTCTCGCGTTTCTTTGGTCATTCCAACCGGCCACCGTTCAGTTGCATACTTAGCCAGTTTTGTGGACGTGGCTTCGTGGATAGGTGTTATTGAAGAATGGCAGTTCGTTTTCGGTGTATACATCTTGCACCCAGAAATTTCGTGCTCTACAATTCGACCCCGCACTCCTTGAACTTGAAATCGTGCCTCTGTCTGCGATGAGTTTGCCTATCGTACCTACCTTTCCATACTTAGTCCAGTTTTCAAAGTTTGGCGGGTTGACGCCTTTCTGGGTTCAAAAAATTTAAAAGCATTTGTCGCTCCCCTCCATCCCAGCTACCTTCCACCATTCCCAATAGACATTAATTATGATTTGAGAATTCATAACCAACCAGATAGGTTCGAAAAGATTGGCTTTAATAAGCGGAAAGCTCGAGGACATATCCCATTAAAATGAATAGACAAGTGAATATTATGGGATCTGGTAATTTCTTTTGCTTGCATTTTGAATTTGCAAAAATAAAAATAAAAATAAAATCCTCTTTTAGTTTTCTTAAAGGCTTCAGCATAGTCCACAAACGTGTCACCAACATAGGCCTTGACATCATGTCCCTCTTTAATATTGTTCATATATTAGATGTCAGATTTGAGAATCTGCTCGGATATGAGAATGTTGATACGTGCTATTAGTCACTATTCAGGGTACATATTTGAAAAGATTGGCATTAATAAGAGAAAATATCGAGAACATTTGTCATTAAAACGAATTAAAACAAAATCTATGGAATATCATCCAGCGTTGCTTTTAAATACTTATTTGCATTTCTCTTTATTTTCAAAGAGTTGCTCTTTACAGTGCCTTCATTCTAATGTTCCTGGTGATGGACATGTAAGACAAGTTAGAGATGCGATCGAGGCCCAAATGAAAGAAGAGAGATTGGTTTTATGTGACATGAAGAACAAGTATCTTCTAGTAGGTGTTCTCCTTGTATTGGATGCTTTAGTTGGTTGAAAATCATGCCTTGAGATTTGTTTGTTGAACTTCTTTGTTTTTTGCTAGGAGTTGTAATGGATTTTCAGGTCACGTGCAAAATACTTCTTCGTTGAAATATATAGTTTCTTTGAACAACACATATTTGGAAAGTGTATCAATTTTTGCAGATCCCAGAAGAATTTCTCTTCCTCGGGGGCGTCACAGTTACCGTGGGTTGCAAAAATGGTCTATGATGTTCATAAATGATGTGAAATATGGCTTCATTTGCGAATGTAACCAGAGGCAGGTAACAAAAACTATATGGGTGGATAAAATGACATATTATCACTACAAAAGTTTTTATTTCAAAGTTTGTTGAGCTACTTCTGGGTCTGGTATCCGGCTTGAGAGACAACCATGTTCTTTGTCAAAGTTTGTTTGGTTTCCTCTGGATGTAGTTGCAGTCTCCACAAATTTGATGTTGCCTTCGAACATTCCATACTTTTATGTGGGCCGCCATTTCTGCCACCGCTATGACGAAAGATATATTTTGATGCGATATGCACCATTTGATACACTTTCCAAACCTGTGTTGCCCAAAGAAGTCATGTGCCTCAACATAATAACATTTTGTAGCTGGCTTGGATGTTCCTTCCACTTTACTTGGCAGTATCCAACACCTATGTCCCATGTTCCGTCATATACATGTTGCAGCCAAAGAAGTTGAATTATCTACAGTTTATTCTTTTACTAGTGAGAACCCACCAGGGATTCGAAAACATTGTCATTAATAAACATTGTTACACGTCTTCTGGAGAGACCTTGTCTTCTTCCCATGTATTATCCCTTTCTAGTTATATACTTAGTCACATTTCTATGATCGTCGGTTCCAACGTTGGTGTGTTGACATATATTTATCTCCATCTATATCCTCACATGACGAATATGACCGACCACTGTTCATTTTCATATTTAGTCAATTTTATGCCCGCGGTTGACGGGTTGGCGCTTTAGAACTATGTTGGTTCTTATTTCGTGAGATACATTTTCCACTAAAGATTTCTGTGATCTACAATTCCATCGTAGACTCCTTCATCCTTTTTCCCTTTTTTTATTCCCGTGTATTATGAGACTATAAAGTATGGACATGATATTTTATAGAACATGTCCGACTTCCACATTCCATACGTAGCCACTTTTTGGATTGCGGGTTCTTGGGCGGGTGGGATCAAAATTGGGCCTCCATTGTTTCGTTCCCTACAAATAACACCCGTAATTATACGATATACAAATTGACAAGTGGACCTACGGGCTTGCTAACTCAACATTTCACTTCTATTGTTTTGTGTCCTCCAAACAGCGGTCACGGTTCCACGATATACAAATTGACAGACGGATTCCGGGGCTGGCGGAGTCAAGATTGCCAATGTTTATGGATGGCAATCCATATCAACTATCTAACAATATCTAGAAACAGTATTCTCAATACTAAATTAATTTTACTAGTGACAACTGGACACACTGGTACGAAACAGTTGGCATCACACCCTTCACAATATACAAATTGACTACCAGATTTCGACATCGTCTGCTCTTCTGTGTCATAGATTATGCTTTGAAATGTTATGAACGATACAATTTGAATGTCAGGGCCACGTGTCTTCTGGAGAGACCTTGTCTTCTTCATGTGTATTATCTCTTTCTAGTTATATACTTAGTCACCTTTCTATGATCGTGGGTTCCAATGTTGGCGTGTTGACATATCTTTATCTCCATCTATATCCTCATATGACAAATATGATCGACCGTTGTTCCTTTTCATATCTAGTCAATTTTATGCCCACAGTTGTCGGGTTGGTACTTTCGAACTATGTTGCTTCTTGTTCCATGAGATACATTTTCCACTCAAAATTTCTGTGATCTACAATTCCACCACAGATTCCTTCATCTTTTTTCCCTTTTTTTCTTGCCATGTATTATGGGACTATAAAGTATGAACATGAGATTTTATAGAGCATGTATGGATTATGCATTCCATACGTAGCCACTTTTTGGATCATGGGTTCTTGGGCGTGCGCGCTCAAAATTGGGCCTCCATTGTTTCGTGCCCTACAAATAGCACCCATAATTCCGAAATATACAATTGACAAGCAGACCTGCAGGGTGGCTGGCTCAACATTGCACTTCTATTATTTTGTGTCCTCCAAACAACGCTCCCAGTTCCACGATATACAAATTGACAGACGGACTCCAGGGTTGGTGGGGTCGAGATATCCATTGTCTATGGATGGTAATTCCTATCAACTATCTAACAGTATCTGAAAACATTATTTCCAATACTAAATTAGCTCTTACTAGTGACAACTAGACATATTGGTATGAAACAGTTGGCAACACATATTCCGCAATATACAAATTGACTACCGGATTCCGACATCGTCCGCTCTTCCGTGTTACAAATTATGCATTCATATGTTCTGAGCGATACAATTTGAACGTCGGGGCCTTGCGTCTTCTGGAGAGACCTTGTCAACCGGTTTCGGATCCTCCTATTTTCAAGTTCATGAAATGTCCAATTCTTGGAAACTATTTTGGGTTGCCACTTTCGAACTCTGTTTGTTCTTGTTCCATAATATACATCTTGCACTCGAAATTTTCGCTCTCTACAATTCCACCGCGCACTCAACCCTTTTTCCCTTTTCTTCTTCCCGTGTGTTATCACCTTCTAGTTATATACTTTGTCGCCTTTCTATGATCGCGGGTTCCAGCGTTTTCGGGCTGACATATCTTCATTTCCATCTATATCCTCACATGACGAATCCAATTGACCGTTGTTCCTTTCCATACTTATGCTATTTGACATTGTTTACGGATGGTAATACCTGTCAACTATCTAACAGTATCTGAAAACATTATTTTCAATACTAATATAGCTCTTACTAGTGACAACTGGACACACTGGTACGAAACAGTTGGCATCACATTTTACGCAATATACAAAGTGACTACCAGATTCTGACATCTTCTACTCTTCCATGTTACAGATTATGCATTGAAATGTTCTGAGCGATACAATTTGAACGTCGGGGCCTCGCATCTTCTAGAGAGACCTTGTCAGCCTGTTTTGGATCCTCCTGTTGTTGGGTTCACCGAATGTCCAATTCTTGGAAACTGTTCCAGGTTGCTTCTTTCGAACTCTGCTGGTTCTTGTTCCATAATATACATCTTGCACTCAAAATTTCCACTCTCTAGAATTCCACCGCGCACTCAGCCCTTTTTCCCTTCTCTTCTTCCTGTGTGTTATCGCCTTCTGGTTATATAATTTGTCTCCTTTCTATGATCGCGGGTTCAAGTGTTGTCGGGCTGACATATCTTCATTTTCATCTATATCCTCACATGAGGAATGCGATCCACTGATGTTCCTTTCCATACTTAGGCAATTTTATGGCCGCGTTTGTCAGGTTGGTGCTTTCGAACTCTGCTGCCTCTTGTTCCGTGATATACATCTTGAACTCAAAAATTTCATCATCTACAATTCCACCACGGATTCCTCAAACTTGCAAGCTTCATTCTACCATGGTTCACAAATGTTTCAAAGTATCTATCGTTGCCTTCCATCCCCACTAACTTCCTGTCGTTCCTAATATACATTGGTTGTGCTCTTACTAGTGACAACTGAACACAATCGTATGAAACAGTTGGCATCCAACCCTCCACAATATATAAATTGACTACCTGGTTCACATCGTGTACTCAAAATTTCTGTGATCTACAATTCCACCGCGGACTCCTTAGTCATTTTTCCCTTTTCTTCTTCCTGTGTATTATGGATTTCTGGTTACATACTTAGTCACCTTTCTATGATCGCGGGTTCTAGTGTTGGTGGGATGACATATCTTTATCTCCATCTATATAATCACATGACGAATCAAACCGAATGTTGTTGCTTTCCATACTTAGCCAATTTTAGGCGGTTTTGAACTATGTTGCTTCTTGTTTCGTGATGTACATGTTGCACTCAAAACTTCTGTGCTCTACAATTCCACCGTAGACTCCATGAACTCGCAAGCTTCACGCTACCATGGTTCACAAAAGTTTCAAAGTATATGTCGTTTCCTTCCATCCCCACTAACTTCTTGTTCTTCCTAATATACATTGTTTATGCTCTTACTAGTGACAACCGCATACATTGATATGAAATAGTTTGCATCCGCCCCTCTGCAATATACAAATTGACTACTGGGTTTCGACGTCATCCCCTCTTCCATGTTACATATTATGCATTCAAATGTTTCAAACGATACAATTTGATCATCGGGGCCTCATGTCTTATGGGGAGACCTTGTCAGTCTATTTTGGATCCTCGTGTTGATGGGTTCACGAAATCTCCAATTCTTAGTCATTGTTTCGGGTTTCCGCATTCGACCTCTACTACTTCTTCTTCCGTGATATACATATTGCATTCAAAATTTCCATGATTTACAATTCCACCACAGACTCCTTAGTCCTTTTTCCCTTTTCTTCTTCCCATGTATTATCGGTTTTTTTTAATATACTTAGTCTCTTTTCTATGATCGCGGGTTCCAGCATTGGTGGGTTGACATATCTTCATCTCCATCTATATCCTCACATGAAGAATCCGACAGAATGTTGTTCCTTTCCATACTTAGCCAATTTTATGGTCACGGTTTCCGGGTTGGCGCTTTCCAACTTTGTTGCTTCTTGTTCCGTGCTATACATCTTGCACTCAAAACTCACGTGATCTACAATTCCACCCCGGACTCCTCGAACTCGCAAGCTTCATTCTACTACGGCTCACAAATGTTTCAAACTATTTGTTGCTGCCTTCCATCGCCACTAACTTCCTATCCTTCCTGATATACATTAGTTATGCTCTTACTAGTGATATACAAATTTCCCTCTGGACTGTCCTACCATACCCTCTTCGGTGTTATGCGTATTGCACTCAAAAACTTTCGAGACATACAATTTGACCCTCATGCCCTCACCTGCAATGGCTGTACCTTCTAACCCTATTTTGAAGCTGCTTTTTCCCGTGCCAACGACCTCCGTACTTTCTTAGTATGAAAATAGAAACCTTTCATGGTAAAAACTCATCATGCAGGAACCGTCAACATTGTCATTAATGAGAGAAACGCTCGAGGAGATATCCCATTATTATGCATTAAACTAAGATCTGTGGAGATTTATTTTTTCGCTTCTGATTGTTCATCTCGAACACGCATCGTCGTGTTAACCCGTTCAAGAAATCTATAATGCTTAATTTCTCATTGACGTATCCACCATGTTTGCATTTCTATGTATACAATTACTAGTGTTTAATGTTAAGAACGCATCATGCAACACCCGTCCAAATTGTCATTAATGAACAAAAGTCTCAAGGAGATCTCGCATTCACATGCATTGCACCAAGATTTGCGCAGGGTTATATTATCCCTTACAACCTTTCATTTCATTCATCGTCTGGAGGAAAAAAACGTTCTTGTAGACTTATGGCAGCAGGTCGACAACATTTTTGTGGAGATACAGTAAATATCTTCGGACATGAGGACCAGAAATTCCACTGGTCCAGGGCATACTTTTACTATTCATCCCATTCCGCCCAGAAGGAAGTGATTTGGAGCTCTAGAATCGCTCGTGTAGGCTGCATCCCTGAGGTTTTTGACTGTAAGGAGGTAGTCTCTTGGTGCACCAAAAAATATATTCCAAGCCAAAGACTTATTCCACTGCACGACCATTCTCTTGTTTCTTTGTCACCTCAGGTCTTCCGCAAGATGTTAAAATTGTCGGAGCCAACATTGACGTTCAGAGGACAAGACTGTAAGAAATTCATAGAAAAACATGACAACGGGTTGGACATATTAGCTGAGTTCCTCGAAGACCTGACAACAGTTCCTGAAGATATCACAAAGTTGCAGGTAAGTTCCTTTAGAAATCCATTTCGAGAAATTGCTTGGTTGTTTACAAGAATAACGGGACAGGCATCCACGATAAGCATTTCCCATATAATTATTTATATTTTGTACTTCACAGTCAAGAATCAATTCATTTTCGATTGGGGGAAGCTAATTTCGATTGAGATATGTTCCCAGTTGTCATGATTCAAAGAATCGAATAAATTTTATATGTCATCGTACTTGATTTTCACAATAGTGCATTGTTGTCTGTTTCCAAAACTTTCTCTTTCCAATAAAATAAACTGTGGATTCGATCCAGTAACATTCTGGTACCAGGCCCTGTGGAGGCACAAGGCCTCCCATGTTTTTATGAAGTTTTTAATGGCTTTGTCTTAGTTTTCAAAGATTTATTGTTAGGGAGGGATGCTATGCGGATGTCTGTCCAGGCAACCAAGTTTTTGAATAGGAAGGGCACACCTGAACAAAAGGAAAATCACAGTGTACTCATGGTCTTTGGCTCCAAGGAAAATCCTTCTTTCCTTCCATGCCACATCACAAAAAATATGTTTGTTGCAGAAATAGTGAGGCAAGACAACTACTGGTTGCATTTTTTCCATGACAAGAAAAAAAAAATAGTTCATTCCTCTGCCCTAGAAAGTCGGAGACTGTGTCTCCAGAAATGTCAACAAGATTGATGAATTTGTTGGACATTTCAAGAAATTGAACCTAACGTATGCTGATAGGTTAAAAGGGTTCGACCCTGATGGAATTTTTTTAGAACGTTTACTGGCAATTGGATTTAACAACTCTTTTATCCATAGACACCTCACCGAAGACAGGGACAGTGACGACAACAATGCTGCTTCTGGTGATTGCAACACACACACATTGCAAAGTGCAATTGAATTGTACAAACAACGGGGAAAGGTATCCAGTGAAAAGAGTGCCCAATCCCCCGCCAACACTCCCAAGAGCACAACATCACGAGGCATCACTTCAACGGTCCACCCCAGTAAGAAAGCAACCCAGAAATATTTGAACGAAGGATGAGATAAGACTGTCCTCGCATAAAAATTTATAGTTCTCACAAAATTCCACTGACAAAGAAGAGAAAAAACAATGCAAGGCAGGCCGACGAACCCAAGATTGAAAGTGAACAGGTGCAATTTGAAATTGAAACTGAGCACAAGCACAAAATTGGGTCGCCTGCAGTGGAAATACATGAGACTAAATTTTTTTACGAAGATGAATCCTTTGTATTCCAGAGCATTGTTTTTGATAGCCAATCTAAAAGTATGGTCATTGAAAAGAGAGATGTAACAAACAGGAAAGACAAATCTCGCACAGAGATTAACTTTAGGGAAATGTGGTCGTCCCAAATCTCCCTATTTCACCAAGTAACCAATGATGCTCTTCATGATTCGATTGGAGGAATTGAAGTGGAAAATGCCAAAGTGAAAGAATGCCTCAACGAATTTGAGCGGGCTTTCATTGCAACCCAAAAATTTGCCAGTCCTTTAGAAAAAGCCGTGCCTGCTACCACTACAGCCAAGATGAAAGTATCATCTACCCTTCTTGCATGCTCTAGAGTCCTTGTAGACAATAACATCAACAAAAGAATGCAGCTAGTTGTTGAAGCCTGGGAAACATCGCAAAGTTTAGTTTCCTTCGGAAAGAAGGAAAATGATTTTCTCGAACATTTGGAGGAGTTTAAAAAATGATCAGTGTTTCTGTGAAGAGGTGCTAACCCATTTTTCCAACTATGTCGTCAACACATCGAAACTGAAAAGAAGACAAGAGAAACTCCCCTCCCCAAAGCAGACCAAAAAAGTAAAAGCATGTTGGAAAAATAAAGTTGACAACTTGGAGTTCATTGTCGAATCATGTAAACAAGCCATATCAGAAAATAAAGTTTTATTCACAAGCCTGATCCAAATATACTTAGCCGGAAGTACCAACGAGGTTCAAGACCCAAACTTAATTCTCAAATCCTTGTCAATAACCAAAGAAACCTTCCATGAACAACTTGATATTTTAAAGGGGTTGTCTTTCGAAAAGTTTTATGGCATAGATGAACATCGTCTAGATGAGCTCGAGCGCTGGGTACTGGACTATGCGGCACACAATGAAGAAATTGAACAGAGTTTGCATAGTATTTCAATGGATCTAAGGAAATTAGAAAACAACCTTTACAACATATAAATCCAGGATGAAAACAAAATGGCTCCCATGAGAAGCTACATCGAAGAATGGTTCCAACAGAGAATGGACAACCACGTTCAGGAAGGGAAACAATCGGTCGATAGGACTCCACTGACCATCGACCACAGCAATAAAAACGCATCGATTTCATAGTAAGTCTATACCGGCATCTTCTTTTCTCTATCAATCCATTTTAAGTCTATAAGGTTATCTTGTTTTCTTTATCAATCCAGTTATTACCTCTTTAAATAGAAAACTGTAACCAAAGACTCATAACTTCCAACTTCTTCTTTTAAGGTCTTCCTCTCTACCGTCGCGCACTTCTTCTTTAGACATTCCTAATTCTTGTACCTATTTCTTTTTATGGTCCACGGGAGCCCCAATCCCAGTCTATATGACAAACGCATTTAAATTTCCAAAAATATGTAATAGACATTATTATTTTTTAATAAATTTCCGCGAACCTATGTAACAGACATTATTACTATTCTATTGTATGCTAAACTTTGTGTGTCCAAAAACCTTTTGAATGTTTTTTCACCATGTTGTTACTATTCTATAGTATGTTAAATTTATGGTGAGGCTTTCTTGCATGACGTTGCTACTATTTTATTGTATGCTAAATTTATGGTGTCCATGAACCTACAATTTGATAAATTTCAATTTCTTATGTGTTCAGGAGCCCTTGTTTTAAAGCAAACTAATATGTAACAAACTATTATTTTTTTCATATATTCCAAATAAAACTATTCTTTTATCTCCTTATATATATATGTGCTCCTACATTTTTATCTTCAACTATGCTGAAGCTAAAGACATTTTGTTTATTTTATTTCAATTCTCTCTTTTTCTGATGCATATTTTTTTTCCTGCTTGGTCATTTTCAAAATTAAATATGAGATAAATCACTCACTCAAATTTGAGATATCATATATATATGTAACACGTTTTATTATTTTTTATATAAATGTCATAAAATTGTGTTCGCTACTTTTTTTCTACTCACATATATAGAGAGTATGTCATTTATTACATCTTTACCTTAAAATTCAAATAGTCTGCAAATCCGCTTGTCAATTTGTATATCGTGGAACTCTAGGTGCTCTTTGTAGGCCACGAAACAACAGAGGCCCAATTTTCAGCCCAAGAACCCACGATCCAAAAACTCGCTAAGTATGGAATAAGGGCGTCGTCCACGCTCCATAAAATCTCATCCCCATACTTTATAAAAGTACATATTTTGTATGTATAAAAGTAAATATCCACTTTATAAAATTACATATTTGGTATGTATAATTTATGTTGTCGGGGAACCTATAATTTGATAAATTTCAATTTATTTTGTCCATGAGCCCTTGTTTTAAAGAAAACTAATTCGGGAATGCTAATTTTTTTGTGTTTTTGTCCACGAACCTATGTAACAAATGTTACTACTATTTTTTTGTGTTTTTTGCCCACAAACGTATGTAAAACGTATGTAAAGAAAACTAATTCGGGAATGATAAAATTTTTGGACATGAGGCCCTTAAAATTCAAATAGTCTGCAAGTTTGATTGTCAATTTATATATCGCGGAACTCTGGGTGCTATTTGTAGGGCACGGAACAACAGAAGCCCAATTTTAAGCCCGAGAACCCGCGATCCAAAAACTAGCTAAGTATAGAATGAGAGCTTTGTGCATACTCTATAAAATCTCATCCCCATACTTTATAAAAATACATATTTCGTATGTATAAAAGTAAATATCTAATTTATAAAATTACATATTTGGTATGTATAATTTATGTTGTCCAGGATAATGTGTTAAATTTCAATTTATTTTCTGTCCATGAGCCCTTGTTTTAAAGAAAACTAATTCTAGAATGCTAATTTTTTTGTGTTTTTATCCACGAACCTATGTAACAGACATTACTACTATTTTTTGTGTGTTTTGTCCATTAACGTATGTAAATCATATGTAAAGAAAACTACTTTGGGAATGCTCTTCAACTTCCTACCCACGTGTTTGTACTAGGTCACATTTATTCCCATTCCAACCTGGCAAGGACTACGTTGCCATGCAACACTTGTTACATTTCACTTTCTTTCACTTGAGTGTTGTTATATAATTATTATATGTTGGATATCATTAGCTTATGATTAATTTTTTTATGCATGCCTTATTTCTTGTGTGAAATTTTGACCTACCATAGTCTAAAATGACCCACATTTGCATATATCTTTCATTTCATGCATTAAAGAAGAAAAGTTGAAAACAATTAACGTCTATAACATTGAATATATCCAAAGGAATGAGAATATGAATTTATAGATTATTGTTGATAAAAGAAAGCAATGAGACAGACAAAAGGGAATATGCATTTGCATGTAGGAACCATGATCCCATCTATTAATCATGCTAATGATTGCTTGGAAGTCATTGTAAACCCAACCCTTGTCTTATAGTACGTCAAAATAACCCTAGCGAGATTGTTCTAAATGTGTAAATTAATTGTTATAAACTTGTGTTTCACTTTAAAAAAAATCTTCATAGCATTGCACAACCTTGGTTAGAAATGTCAAATAGTTTAGATATACATGAAATGATGATCTGCATGATTCCCTGAGACAATCCCCTTTATTAAAAAAATTCAAAACTCATTAACCCTAGTGCCTCTACTCCTCCTCGAGTAAGTTCACGTTACCACCTCAAGACCCTTGGTGACCTTAAAATTCATTCATACCAAATCGATGCCATGCCTTTTTTTCTATATCCAGGCCCTAAAGAACCAAGAAATAAACTTCATCAAAATATTGCACAAAGGGGGCACAAATATCATTTTCAAGACATGAAATTACCTTCTCCACACCATAAATTTTCTATATCGAGGCCCTAAAGAACCAAGAAAGAAACTTCACCAAAATATTGCACAAAGGGGGCACAAATATTATTTTCAAGACATGAAATTACCTTCACCACACCATAAATTTGGGGATGAAAACTTCAAATGATAAGTAAAAATCCAAAACCTTCATTCTAGGCTAGTCAAATACAACCATTCATAAGAAACTTGCCTGAAACCACTACTCGAGCACACATTGCCTCTCCTCCCATGGAAAAATCACAAAGGTTTCCAATAATGGCCAGAATTCGACAAATTTTCCTCCAAATATCATGTGAACTAGCCTTGAAACCTTGGCTCCAAGTGCATGTGAAACATAAGCATCACATCACACTGCAGTAATGTTGGGTTTTGAGGTGTATATGGGGAATCTATGGTCACCTAGGGTGACTACATCAAATTTGTATCAAAGGAAGAAGACCAATGTGAATGGTGAAAAGAATAATTCTAACTTGAGAGTGAGTATGTCTGGTATAATTTTTATAGGAATGAAATTGCATTTGCTACAAGGGATTTGTTGGATAGAACTATAAAGAGGGATAGTGGTCAAACAAGTTGTTGTTGGGTAGTGTAGACAACTTCAAAACTATAATAGGTAGCAATTTTTTGGGTATACATTAGAGGAAATTTGGTCAAAAAATGGGCCTCCTAAGGAAAATATAAAATAATAAGCCATGCATGCCTCATCACATTGTTGCGTATTCTAGGTTAATATAGAATTATGATGTGAGAGTTAAAAGTAATAATAATAAGTTTATATTTTTATGCACACTCAATAAATCGTGATATATAGCATAGAATAAATAATTTGTTATTAATATGAAATAATAATAATAATGGAAGTACAATAAATAATGCATTATTGATGTTGTTGGCGCAGGCCAATTTTGGGAGAAAATCAAGGAAGTTTTGAAGGAACCAAGGAAGAAATCCGAAAATATAAGGAAGCTCCAGAACTCTCTCCTCATGCTATGTATCTTACCCCTTGAAACCATAAGCATCCCTAGGTGTAGGCTACCTTATCTATTAATATTTGGCATTTGCAATGCTTATCCCACACAGATTTTCCAAAACCCTTACCCTGGCACTACGAATTATGTGCAGTCAACCAGCACTACAAACTCTCTGTTCCAGCACCCTTTGCACAAACGTCTTTTACAACTTCATCAACTTTTCACACACATTTTTTATCTGATTATGAAGTCAACCCCATTGTTAGCAAATTTTGAGTCCTACTTAGAAGCATTGTCACTGTGAGAAGTGTGTTTGGCCTTTTTCTCATATTTTCCAATGGTCATTTCCCCTACTTCTTTGTTTTCACCTGTGGGTGATCATTCAGTATTGTGATAAAGTATTATCAGCTAGTGTTAATGGATAATCAACAAAATAAGGCTCACAAAGGAGGGGACATTGTGAGGACAAACCCTTATGATATGTATTTGTTTGTTTAGGAACCCCTGATCAGGGAGGTCTTCCAAAGAGTGGGTTGCATTAATTTCTTTCAGAAAATGCAAAGGGGGCACCCAGAGGTGGCTAAGGAATTTGCACTGAACTTTGATGGAACCAAGACCAAGGTTGGGATACTGGAATTTGAGGTATCTGAAATGACCATATCAACAACCACTGAGATAGCTAGTACTGGGGAGATATGGTTCAAGGCCATGATCCTGAATGCTTTCTTTTCAAGGGAGTTCCTCAAACCAGAATACCAAGAAGACAATTTGTCAAAGGGGGTGCCCAAAAACCATATGTTGGAGGGTTTTGATAAGATGTTGAAGGTAATTCAAATATATTTTACCTGTGAAGGGAGATTTAACATGATCTATCAATACCATATAAGGCTACTACTACACTTCACAGGGAAAGATGATATGAATCTCCCTTTCTACTTGTTTAGAAGTATTGGAAAAATTTCTGACAGGGTCCAAGCTAAATCTAAGGTAGTYGATACAAGTGTTTTCCATTCATGAATGATAAAGATGTTAGTGATGGATGGATTAAGAAATAAAAACATGGAATGGGAAGAATTCATTACTTCCTCACACTTTCAGCTAAACATTKCTCCTTCCCTACACTCTAAGGTATAAAKCCCTCTTCAGGTTGAMAAGACTGTACATTTGGGGATGAACAAGAAAAGGAAGAGCATCAAGACTGTTAAAAATGATAAAKMAAAAAAGGAACACGAAGAAGAAAAAKGACCTTCTYAATATCCGCAAAGAGAGTTTTCATATTTTCCAGCTCCTAGTCCAGTAGAGACTCCTTCAACTARAGCCACRGGTTTGAGAGGAAGAAAATTGTTRTTCTCTTCACCATCTRTTGCAGACAAGGTYAGGGCTGGGAGGCATGTTACTAGAGAATAAACCAAATGGGAAAACATTGTGAAGGAATTTACAGTGGGAGATCCCATCCAGAGAAAGGGTAAAAGTGCACCTATTAAGGAGCACATTGAGATTATAGATGTAACTACTCCTCCAGAAAATTGTACCTTTAAGAGGCGCAATAGACATCTTCAAGAGGCAAGGACTAAAATTGATAAATTGAAAAGGGATGAGTTGGTTGAAAAGAATAAGCCTAATGGACTCATGGAAATGTATCCTGAAACTATTGACAAGGCCAAATTTATAGATAAAAGGTTTTGGCCTCTCCAAAGGAAGCTTAGAAACTAATACAGACAGAACAAAACCAACCAAAGTCAGATCAAAAAGATACAGATGGAGTTGTAAACTTTCAGAGAGGAGTTGGCCAAGAATAATATGGATATGTTAGCTAAAGCTACCATCAGGAAGAGCTCCAGAGTTAGAAAATGAAGAAGATGAACCCCTTGACTCATACAAATTTTGACAGTTTCATGTTTTTGTATTTTGCAAATTTGAAGACAATCATGTTTGATAAGTCATGTTCAATTGAGGATGTGTTAATATTCTTAGTCTTATATCACGACCACATTTTATTATATCATCTGGTGGCACTAAGAATAGTTTTGGAGTGTTTTTATGCATTTTCAAACGAAAAGAGAAGCTACAGGAGAGTTCGCAACACCTGGCGTTGCGAACTGTGTTGTGAACTCTTGCTATGGAGGTTTTGGAGGAATCAATGATTTCCAGATGGGTATATGAGTATATGATAGTTGTTGGAAGGTCAATTGAAGGATGGAGGGACACCTGACAAAGGGAGATGTGCTCAAATTACACATCATCAAACATATTAAAGATGTTAAGGAGGTTACCAGCATTAGCCTAGTTTTTAGCAGTTTGTTATTTTGGTTGAACAACTGTAGTTACTCCACCTTCAGGTGTGGGAATCATATGCAAGAAGGGAAATTTGAATTGTAAAGCTGCTATTGAAATACTAAGCTATAAAATATACATTGGAAATCATTGCAGGGTTTGAAGGATTGTAATGAGACTCATATTTTTGAAATTGTGAAGTTACAGAGCCATCTCTGGATTTTGTGTATCAGACCTGAGACTTTCTTATTAATAGAAATCAATTCCTTTCCCATTATATTATTTATATATTACTCTGATTCTACTGTCACTTGAATGATTCACTTGACTTATTGTATTTGTATTACAATGAAGGTTATGTTGTGATGCTGTTATAATTTTATCAGAGTTTATCTTTTGATTAAAATAAGTTCTTATGTCAAAAGGTTTTCCTCATATGTCTGCTAGTATTTCCTAAAGTGAGGGGTAGACATTTTCATTTTCCTCACTAAAGAATTCCATTTATCCATTTTACTCTTTAAAACCCTAATCTAAGTTAGCGAAGACCTCATTTGTTGATGCATTTTATATGGAAATTTATGTGATTTTTCATTGTTTTGACTGAGTTTTGATTCATTTGACATCTTATCATAAAATTTTACCTTAAAACCTATTGATGGGTGTTGAGATTACACTTTAGCAGTCAAAGGGTGATTTTCAATGCTAAAATTCTTGGTGTCGTTGTCGGGGAACAGATTGAAAACTTTTCCCTGGGATTGAACGACAAAGAAAATATTGATTCTGAGGGTGCACTGGGATCGGTAAACTAAAGACTGCAAATTGCACCTGGTGACTCCATTGTTTCAGTTGCGGATCCTAAAGGTAGACACACGAGGTCTACTCCACATTTACCTCTAGCTACACCTGAAGTTGACCCAGAGAAGATCATCAAGAAAGGAAAATCTTCTCAAGAAGTCTTCTCAACTATTATTTCAGGTACTACTAGAAATTTTCTTGATTCTACTTTTCAAACACCAATAGTTGTATCTAGTATTACTCCTTTACCTTTTGTTGAAACTCCTAAAAATTTAAATCTTGGAGATTTTCCAATAGAGTATTCCTCTTTTTCCCCCCAATTGAAAGAAGAAAGCTTCGAAAATTTTGAAGTGCTTGCCTCACCTGAAGTTGTAAATTGGTTTAGGTTTGAGAGTCTAGAGGATTTTCCTACCCTAGTTTCTCCTTCTCCTCGTTCTTTTAAATTTGTTCTGACCAAAGAAGAAGGAACCTCAGTTCCCTTGGAGTTTTCACTATCCACTTCCAAGACTCGACCTCTTTTTGTTAAAACTGAAACTTCTCCATCCTATACTCTTCCTTCTCATAAGCTACCCATCATACCGACTATAGCTATATCAATCAAGTTCCCCCTAGTTATCCTATACTTTATAATCCTCCTCTTCTTAATCAAATGGCAGGTGCAAACCATCCTAGAAATAGGATGGATGCCATAGTGGTTGTTAGGTATGCTCCTCTAGTACTAGCTTAGCCTATGAATTCTCTCCCAGTAGGATACTATCTTAAGTATATTCCCAAATTCATATTAGAAGAGGACATAACTACAGAGTATCATCTTGCAGCTTTTTATAGTTATGCTGATAATCTAAACATTGAGAATGAGGATGTATGAATGAGAGTTTTTGTACAAATCCTTGATGGTGAAGCCAGGAAATGGTTTAGGGGTTTACCTCTTGGATCAATTGATGGGATTGAAGCCCTTGATGATTCCTTTTTAAGGCATTGGGGTGATAAGAAATATTTTTTGTATTATATTACAAAGTTTGGGTCACTCAAGAGAAAAGAAGGGGGATCAATTTCATATTTTTCCAAAAGGTTTAATAAAATGTACAATAAAATCCCTACAAAGATCAAACCTACTGAAAACTCTGCCAAAATAACTTATGCTAGTGCTTTTGATCCTAAATTTTGCCTCATGTTGAGAGAGAGAAGATCTACCTCATTAGCTCATATTCAAGATGCATCCTTGGAGGTGGAATCAAACATATTGGAAGCTGATAAGTTAAGAGGAAAATCTAATAGAGAAAGGAGAAAAAAAAAAGTTGAAGCTTCAACTTCTGAGTCTTCTAGTGTCAACCCTCGGGTGGATGAATTAACTAAATTGGTTAAATCACTTTCTACAGAGATGGAAAAAATGAAACTTGAGGGAAGGAAAACTAACAGAAATGTTAGGATATTTAGACACTTAGGAGTTAGTTAAGATCTACCTGGTCTATTGTGTCATTAGGTAAAAGTGTGTTTTCTAGTGTGTTTCTTTAGTATTCATTAGTATGCATTTGTAGTTAGGAAATCCGACGGTCACGATATGCTCCCGACATAGAGTGATCTGATGGTTCATACTCTCCTCGATCTTAAAGACCATTGATATGTGGCTTAACACCCGATTGGTCCATGATCTCTATTTAAAGAGCATGGAGGTTCATTTGTCGATGATCGATTGTGAGAAAATATCTTGTAAAATCTCTCTGTAATCTTTTTCTTTGCATTAATAAACTGCTCCAAGTGGTCGTGTTGGTTGGGCTGTGGATGTTTCCTCGTAGGGGTTTTACCACGTGAAAACATCGGTGTGTTGATCTTTGATATGGTTATGTGAGTGGTTACTGAAGGTGTTCTTCCTATGTTGGAATAACTGTGTTGTCGAACATGGTATCAGAACCTGTTTGAAGACCCGCTCCTGTTGTAGATCGAGATCATGAAGATGAGTTGCCTCATCTCCATTTTCTATCATTTATGTACATTTATGGGCTGAGAGGACTGTTCCATTACGTCTAGAGCACTCGTTTCATTCAGTAACACTTTTTGTTTCACTTGAAAAGGTTTTTGTTTTCCCAAGATACGACTATTATAGTCAGATCCAGAGGTATAAAGTTTGAATACGCATTTTTTAAATTTTTTGCAAAGAAGTATTTTGGTTTTATTTTGGTTTTGTATTTTTTTATTTCCGAGTTGCTACTCTTTTAGATCTGTGTATTCTCTTTTCCCCACACCCTGTGCGATCTCAGAAAATCAGAAACAGATATGAAAAGGTGCATCTTGCGGGTAAGGTAACCAAGATCTAACCCTTGTTGTCGTCGAGAAGCGAAATTTTTTTCTTCTGTGAAAAGAGTTTTTTTTTAGCATGCTCTCCAAGGTCGTCTTCAACAACAACAACAACAAAAACACCCCCAATCCTCCTTCTAAACATTACAATATGTTTTGCTAGACCATTTGGTTAAAAGTTGCCTTATTAACTAAGAGTTCTTGAGTTCAAGTCTCTCTTTTGTTACTTTTTTTTGAAAAAGTTCATGCTAAAATTGTAATGTGTATTTCACTTCGAGTATAAAAGTGAATCACTATAAGTAGCTTTAATATTTTATTTTAGAGTTATTTATTTTGCATGCAACTTTTCTTTGTAAAAGTGAGGCCCACTTCTCTTTATAAAAGTGGGTCACTTCATAAAGAAACTTACACTACCACGTGGTCCTTTGGTTACTGTTTATGCCTTTTTTTTAAAGGGCATAACTCTCACATCCGAACTCTATTTTCAGTGCCTTTTTTTTTTTAAATCGCATAACTTTTCGAGCTCTTTCCATTCAGATCATCAGTTTCAGTTTTTAAATATGTATTATCTGCATATTTAATATGGCTTCTACAAGTAATCTCTTACTTACCAGCACCAACTACTTCCAATGGAAATCCCATATGGAGGATTTATTAAGAAGTAAA
>JZKD02S2199039.1:182474-193958 GCA_000966675.3 Picea glauca | reverse complement strand
ACAAATTTGACAACTTTGGGTCATCATCTTTTTCATCAGTTTTTGTTGCTCATAGCGATGACTTGAGCAAACTTTGGCATGAGCGGTTTGGTCATCTAAACTATTGCTCATTGCAGAAACTATGTAATCAAAATATGGTGAGTGGTCTTCCTCTTGTTTCATGCAGATATGGTGTTTGTGCCATTTGTGTTCTCAACAAACATCATCGTGACAGTTTTGAAAAACGTGCCTCTTGGCACGCCTCAAGTCCTTTGCAACTTGTTCACAATGATTTGTGTGGTCCACTTTCTTCTCCTTCTTTTTCTGGGTGCAAGTATTTCTTAACTTTCATTGATGACTTTTCCAAATGTACATGGGTTTACTTCTTAAAACTTAAGAGCGAAGTTTTTGGCCTACAAGGCCCTTGTAGAAAAGAAATCTGGACATCAAATTCAAAAGTTAAGAACAGATAATGGAGGCGAATATGTGAACAATAATTTTACAAGTTACTGCCCTACACAGGAAATCCAAATGCAACACACTATTCCATATACACCACAACAAAATGGTGTTACTGAGAGAAAGACCCGCACATTAAAAGAAATGGCTAATTGTATGATCCAATCTAAGGGATTAAGTCTAAAGTATTGGGTGGAAGCCATCAACTGTGAAGATTACATAGTAAATTTCACTCCCACAAAGGCTCTTAAAAATATAACACCGGAAGAATCTTGGACTAAAATTAAACCAGATGTAAGTCATTTCCGTGTATTTGGCAGTATAGCATGGTCTCACATTCCTGATGAGAAAAGGAAAGCATTGCAGCCTAAAAGTGAGAAGTGTATATTTGTTGGTTCTTCTGAAGATGTCAAAGGTTACAGACTTCTTCAATCACATTGTAATGAAATTATTATTAGAAGAGATGTTAAATTTGATGAAAATATCTTGGCCTACAAGACTAATTCGACGTTTGTGCCTTATTTGGCCTGGGAGCCTAATTCGGTGTGTGTGCCTTCTTCAGCCTGCGGGCCATCTTCGACATTTGTGCCTTATTCTGATCTGGTTTCTTCTTTATATGATGACAGTGAGGACGAAAATCCACCTCCGCCTGCTCACCCTCCTCCAGATGAGTCCTTTGAACCTAAAGCAACATCAGCTTCACTGCTTCCTAGATGGGTCCGTTCAACACTAGAAACAATTGGTGATCTTGTCGGTGATCCTTCAGATCAGCATCGAACAAATTCACAATTCCAGTGAGCCTCTTCTCTTTTGGCTCAAGTTTCAAAAACTCATGGTCCAGAGACATTTGCAGAAGCTTCAGGTCATCTAGATTGGGATACAACAATGAATGAAGGGTATCATTCTTTAATGGAAAACGATACTTGGGATCTTGTACCTCTTCCAAAAGGAAGAAAACTTGTTCGATGCAAATGGGTCTACAAAACTAAGTATGCATCAGATGGAAGTGTTGAAATACACAAGGCTCAGTTAGTTGCCAAAGGATTTTCCCAAGTTGAAGGAATTGACTCTAATGAAACCTTTGCCCCTGTAGCAAACATGAATACCATCTACCTTTGTTATTTCCCTTGCGGCCTCACATAAATGGGAGGTCCATCAGATGGATGTTAAATCTTCCTTCTTGCATGGAGATTTGGAAGAAGAAATCTACATGGAACAACCTCATGGCTATGTTCAGAATGACTCTAGCCTTGTTTGTCGCCTCAAGAAATCTCTTTATGGTATCAAGCAAGCTCCTTGAGTTTGGTATGCCAAAATGGAAAACTTTCTTATTGCCACTAGATTCTCTAGATGCCATTTTGATTCTAATATCTATACTAGGAAAGTAGGAAGCCATCTCATAATCCTTTTCCTTTATGTTGATGACCTTATCCTTTATAGTAGTGACTCAAAACTTTTAAACCATGTGAAAACCAGCCTTAAGAAGAAATTTGAAATGACAGACTTAGGTTTTTTGCACTATTTCCTTGGCCTCCAAGTTTTGCAAACCAATGAAGGAATTTTTCTTTCTCAGTCTAAGTATGCTTGTGACCTTCTTCGTCGCTTTCACATGGATGATTGTAAACCAACCCATTCTCCCTTCTAGTCTGGATTCAACCTTACTGCCACCTGTACTTCTCCTGAAGTTGATGCCACCTTGTATCGTCAATTAGTTGTTAGCCTCTTATACTTGACTCATACTCGTCCGGATATTTCCTTTACTATTGGTCTTGTTGCCCGCTATATGCAAATGCCCCATGAAAGCCATTGGAAAGCAACTAAAAGGATACTTTGCTATGTTTCTGGTACATTTCAGTTCGGGATACATTATAGTTCAGGGGGGACTCCTTTATTGGTTGGTTTCACTGATTCAGATTGGGTCGGCGACCCTGGTGATTGGAAGTCTACTATAGGTTATGTTTTCAGCCTTGGTTCAAGACATGTCGCTTGGGCCTGAAAGAAACAACATGCTATTGCACTTTCTTTAGCAGAAGAAAAGTACTGAATAGCGGTAAATGCAAGTCAGGAAGCCATGTGGCTTCGACAGATCCTTTCAGAGTTTGGATTCCAGCACCAGCATCCGACCAGCCTTTGGTGTGACAATCAGAGTGCCATCAAGATTGCCAATGACCCAGTTCAACATCAGCGTAGCAAACACATCGAGCTACGCATGCACTTCATCAGAAATATCATTCATGATCAAGTTATTAAAGTGCTCTTTTTCCCTACAGAAGATCAAGGTGCAGAAATTTTCACAAAGTCTCTTACAAAAGCGAAGTTTTCCAAACTTCGATCTATGTTAGGAGTTTAAGAATTTGTCATTAAGGGGGGATAGGCTCTAATGCCTCCTTCCTTCTCCTATTGTGTCACTACTGTAAATCCTTCAATCATATCCCAAGTTGTTCTTAAGGGGGGATGTTAGGATATTTAGACACTTAGGAGTTAGTTAAGATCTACTTGGTCTATTGTGTCGTTAGGTAAAAGTGTGTTTTCTAGTGTGTTTCTTTAGTATGCATTTGTAGTTAGGAAATCCGACGGTCATTATATGTTCCCGACATAGAGTGATCTGACGGTTCATACTCTCCTCGATCTTAACGACCATTGATCTGTGGCTTAACAACTGATTGGTCCATGATCTATATTTAAAGAGAATGGAGGGTCATTTTTCGATGATCGATTCTGAGAAACTCTCCTGTAAAATATCTCTATAATATTTTTATTTTCATTAATAAATTGCTCCAAGTGGTCACATTGGTTGGGGCCATCGATGTTTCCCTGTAGGGGTTTTACCACGTGAAAACATCGATGTGTTGATATTTGATCTGGTTATGTGAGTGGTTACTGAAGGTGTTCATCCTCTGTTAGAATACCTATGTTGTTGAACAAGAAACACACAAGATACTGGCAACAAGAATAATTTTAGAAGACAAAATAATGTTCCTTAGATCCTTCAAAGAGATCAGAGGAATAGAGTGTCGGTTTTGTTGTTTTTCTTTATTTATATGAGATATGATCATTATATTATTACAATGATGAGTGTTCCATATATAGGGAACATATGGTGACCATCCATGAAAGGATGTGTCCCTTGAATAATCAATAACTATTTATTATTATCATTTACTTATTATATATGATATTTAATAATCAATAATTATATTATTAATTGTTATTCTAAGAGAATGTCTTCTCGATATTGTCCAAACATCAACACTCCTTCTCACTGATGGAGACATCCTGCATCATGCCAAGCTTGTCTCTGAAGTATACAAACTTCACCCTAGACTCATGAAACTTGTCTATCAGTGTTGGTAAATGTCTCTCTCCCACCTGAACCGAGGAGAAACTCTTTCTGTAGCTCTCCCTCTAAGCCAATTAACTCTCTCTAAGATTAGGCTCACTCTAGGTATGCATGTAATAACATATAACATCTTGAGTCTTTATCATTCCTTGTGAAATCACCATGACTAGGACAAATACCACACCAGGAACTTTCACCACAAGTACACACCTGTGAGTGAATGTTAACCTGATGCTAACTGACACGTGGAAAGCACTTCAAGCACCTTGAGTCCATATTATTCCCTGTCATGATCAAGGAATGACTACGTCTGGGCCAATTTACCAGAAGTACACCTTTATGATAAATGTATCCTATCTCCCTTGGTCTGCAACCCAATCTAGGAGAAGTTATGCCCGATGTTGAAACATCAACACTCCCTCTTAACTAGGGAGGTATCTTTCCATAATATTACACAACTACTGTCTAGAGACACACAGTCTCTTCCTATGGTACACAACCACCATAGTAGAAAAATGTTTGTCACGCATGGCACTCCCATGTGGAATTCTAGAGGCTACACCCTCTAGAAACAATAGGGTCAACTCCCATAGTGTGTGACATCAAGGGTCAATTCCCTTGACATGTCCTCATGTGATCTCCACATGGGACATTGGGATATAATCCCAAATGCACGTATCCATTCTCGAATAAGTGTCCTCACATATCAACTCAATTCAATTCATAGAGGTGTACGATCTGGAGAATGTTTGTCACACATGACACTCCCATGTGGAATCCCTCTAGAAACACTAGGGTCAAATCCCATAATGTCTGACGTCAAGGGTCATCTCCCTTGACATGTACTCATGTTCTCTCCACATGGGACGTGTCCTCATGTTCTATCCACAAGGGACATTGGGATATAAGCTCAAACACACTTATCCCTTCTCGAAAAAGTGTCCCACTTATCCCTTCTTGGATAAGTGTCATCACAGATCAACTCAACTCAGTCATAGAGGACTATGATCTAGATAATGTCTCAGGAAGTTGCAAGCATCCACACTCCCTCTCAGTGATGGAGGCATTCTCTTCCACACCAAGTCTGTCATGGAAGTACTTGAACTTCATTTTGGTTTGGTAATAACATCAACAACCTACTCATCTGTAGGAAGGTAAAACACCAATACTTCCTTCCTCTGCACCATGTCTCAGATGTAATGGTACTTGATCTCAATGTGGTTCGATTTGTCATGAAACACTAGATTCTCTGAGATATTCACACAAATTTGCTTACCATAATGAATAATGGTGGAATCCAGCACATATTCGGATAAATCTGCAAGGAGCTTGTGAATCGACACTTCTTCACGGACTAACTAATCCGGATTTAGGAGTGGAACAAACTGATTAACAGATTGAATACAATAAACACAGAGATATGGAGAATAACAAAAATATCTAGTGAACAATATCTTCTATTAAATAATGAAATAGGATGAAACTGTAAAACTGCAGAACTGAAAACTTGCTTGAATGGTGGTAGTTATCTCTAAGAAGAGATGTGGTTTCTACTCACATTTGTCTGAGCGGAATAGATTACAATGAGGCTCCATAGGAATTTTTGATAGTACTCATGAATTCCAAAACCCTAGACATCCAAAAACCTAACCCTAGAAGGTGAAATGCCAAAAGTTATGTGGGCCCTATAGGTAAGTTGGTGTAATTTGGTACCTCAACTTCTTAGGGCTGTAAATTGTGCATATGACCTCTGTTTTAGGAATGTGATATCCCGTTGGAAAGGTCTTTCAAAGAGATACACATTCCACCATAAAACTCTGACTCTGTCTCCATTTTGACTGTGGCGAACCAAGAAAACAATGTTTAGGGCCCCAAAATATCCCTAGAAGTACAACAAGATGTGTTGACATGAAAACATACAAAATAATCCAGTTGAATTAGGTGTGAGGCCACCCATATCCACTTGGAGGATGTGTGGGGCTTTAGACAACCCCAGAAGTGTAGAACCCACAATTAGAAAGGAGTACAGAAGAATGTCTTGAACAAAAACGGACACGAGGAGTCAATTGGAATAGGTGGGTGGCCACCAATATCCACCTGGATCAATCCTCCCCCCTTAGGAAGCAATTGTCACCATTGCATTGAGTTCCCCCATCAGGTGAGGAAAATTTTGTTGGATTTGGCCCTGGGTGATCCACTTGCCTTGGTACAGGAGTTCCCCTGCCTTGACAACCTGATAAAGTTGGATCCACTACTTGTGAGTTCCCTTGACCTGTGTGTCCACAATTTGATCAGTGGATTCTTGTTCCATGTAGTCAGGGTTGAGCTCTGTTGGTGTTAGTTGTTTTGAAATCTTAGAAGTGTCCAATAATGGTGGAAAATATGGTCGAAGGAGTTCCACATTGAATACTGGATGCAGAAAAAGGAAGGGTGGAGTGTTCAGCTCAAAAGAATTGCTACCCACAACCTTGGTGATAGTTTAAGGCCCATAATGAAGCGGGAGAAGCTTTCGATGGGGCTCAGTGAGATGCTCCTTCTGTATATGTAACCAGAATTTGTCGCCAACCTAAAATTGGTGTGGTACCCTGTGTTGATCATGGCGTTGCTTGTACTTAGCATTGGATTTATGCAAAATCTCTTGGACCTGTTGGCGGATGTGTTGAATCTGCTCAATGAATCTGGTGGCTTTGTCGATCACGAACTAATCAGGAGAAGAGTTTGTTTGTGTGGTGGCATGAGGGAGTGCAACATCAATGGGTCCCAAGGGTTGGAATCCCAGACCCACCTAAAATGGGATATGGTCGGTGGAACTATGGAGATCCCTGTTGTAACTGTGGTGTACATAGGAAGAATCTCGTCCCATGTACATGGATGCCTATAATTGTACATGCATGGGATGTGCACAATCACCTGATTGACGACCTCGGTTTGGCCATCGGTTTGGGGGTGGAAAGCAGTGTATTTTGTGAGCTTGGTGTCCAACAAAGACAAGATACTCGACCAAAAGGTGTTGAGGAACCAACTGTCTCGGTCGAAGATGATGATCTGTGGTATCCCAAAGTGGACCCACACTCGCTCGAAGAAGATCTTGGTAGTCTCTGCCACTATGACAGTCTTCTTATAGGCTATGAGGATGGCCATCTTCGAAAATCAATCAACGACCACAAACACGCAGTCATTTCCTTGCTTGGTGGACAACAAGCCAGACATGGAATCCATTGAGATGGATTCCCAAGGTTTCTCGAGAATAGGAAGAGGGGTATATAAGCCTTGCTTCTTGATGATTGGCTTGGAAATGGCACAGGCAGTGCAAGATCTGAAATACTTGTTGATGTCCTGTCAATTTTTTGGCCAATAAAAACGTTTTTGAATAACGACCATAGTTTTTTCTATGCAAAAATGTTCTGCCACTCAACTGTAGTGGGCTTCCCAAATAAACTTTGCATGATCGCTTGTAGGAACACAGAGATGGCCCAGGTGGCATAAGATTATGTCCCTAATGTGAAAATTAGTGACAGTTGCACCTATACCCAAGAGTTGATATGTGGTGGCGAAGTTCAAATCTTGTTGATAAATTTGGGGCCACTCAGAGGCTTCATGTCCACAGGAATGGAGCACAGTGGTGAGTGTAGCCATAGGGGGCTGACTGAGGCATTCAACGACATGATTGGAGATACATGTCTTATACTTGATGTTGAGATGGAATTGTTGCAGGCAGGTTGACCACTTCTGATGGCGGTCATTTTGCAATTTCCCCTGTGTCTGTATGAACTACAAAGGCTTGTGATCAATGTGTATGATTGTCTCTTTCCCCATAATGTAATGTTTCCATTGACAACAGGCTTGTACAATGGAATACATTTCCTTTTCATAGGTGGGGTATTTCTTTATAGTATCAGAGAGTGACTCACTATGGTATGCCACTGAATGTCCATGTTGAGTGAGAACTGCACCCACAGCATAGTCAAATGCATCAGTCTCAATATTGAATGGTTGTTGCAGATCAGGAAAGGAGAGTATTGGAGTTGAGCACAAGAAATGCTTCATATCATCAAATGTTCATTGTTTCTCCTTCCCCACATGAAATTGGCCCTACCATCGCCCTTGGTCACCTGGCTGAGGGCCCATGCAATATAGGAGATTCCCAACATGAACCATCGGTAGAAGTTGGCTAGCTCTAGAAAGATCTGAAGCTCGGTCAGTGTGGTCGGTGTTGGCCTTTCATAGATGACTTGGATCTTATCTGGATCAACATGTACCCCATTCTCATCAACAATGTAGCCCAATTATTGGACAATGTTCATGCCAAAGGACCATTTTTCCAAGTTGGCATACAGCTTGTGTTGTTGCAGAGTGCTCAAAACTTGTTGAATATGCGACATGTGCTCTTCCCACGTCCTATTGAAGATGAGGATGTCATCCAAATATACCGCCACAAAGGAGTTGGTGAAGGGTCTCAATACATCATCCATCAACCTTGTTAAATTGGTTGGTGCATTTGTTAATCCAAAGGGCATGACTAACCATTCATAGAGACCTTCTTTAAACTTGAAGGTTGTCTTAAATACATCAGTTGGTTCGATGGGAACCTGGTGGTAGCCAAACTTTAGGTCAATTTTGCTGAAGAACTTGACCCCCTTGAGTTGGTCAAGAAGGTCATCAATCCTGGGAATGGGGTAGCAGTTCCTGACTGTGATTTTGTTTAAGTCTATGTAATCAATGCATAGTCGACAAGTCCCATCCTTCTTCTACACCAGTACAATCGGTATTCCTCAAGGGGAGGAGTTGGGTACAATGTTCCCCTTTTGAATAATCTCTCATATCCAACACCTGATTTCGTCATTCTCCATCAACGAGTGCCGATAGAATGGTCCATTAGGTAGAGGTTCTTCAGGGGTCAGATCAATTGGATGCTTGACTTGGCAGTGTGTCATACCCATGTAGGTGAGGAGAATATGTCTTTGTATTCTTCCATGATCCCATTCACTTGCTTCTGCTACAAATAGAGGCACTATGAAGAGGCCATGGATGTGGCAGTGATCTTCTTCCTATTGTGAGCAGGGATCACAAAGAAGATGAACTTTTCGGTCTGTGAAATGACCTTACTGCATTTCTGAGAAGAGATTAAAGAAATAGCAGTAGGCAACGCTACCTCTGGGATCCTGTGCAATTATCTACCCAAAGTAATAATAACACTACGGGGTCTAGACTCATACACATCATGACGCTTCCACAAATATGGTTGTCCTAAAAGAACATCACAAACTTAAATGGGAGCAATAACACACAACACCTCATCTTTGAAAGGCTTGATGTCGTAGGGCAGACAACACTATTGGCTGAAACAAAAATCTCTTCATTGGCGAAGCCAACCGATGGTGTAGGGTTGTGGGTGCGGTGTTGTTGGCAGTTCCAACCGCTTGACAACCTCTTCTAAAATCAGGTTCTTTTGACTACCATTGTCGGCAATGAAGTGAATCATAGCCCCCTTATCCCACATCTGCGAGTGAAAGAGGCATTCCCCTTACTCTGGTTCTCCTGGTTCGCTCGGTCAGAATTTGGTGGTAGTAACAATGACATTGGGTTCAACATCGATAATTCACTTCCCTCCTTTAGGATTTGACTCTGAATCAGAATCGACCTTTGACTCAGAAGCCTTTAGTTTAGCCTGTTGAAATAATGTAACTGCAAAGAGTATTATAATTATTATTGATATATTATTCATTAGATCAATCCCCTTTTGCGGATTGATCATGTCGGGTATTGTAAATAACCAAATCCCCTTTTGTGGATTGGTAAAACCTTAATTGTAATAGGAAGAATGAGATGTCGTCCCCCATATTAATTAAAGGTGGCTATAACCACCGATATTGAGAATTCGGCCCTACCAGTGAAAAGTCACCTGCCAGATTGTATAAATAAAGAGGCTAGCGCCTCATTTGGACACACTCACTTGTTCATCAAAGCACAAGTTCGGAGTTGCAGTTGGAGAAGAAAGAAGAGAGAGAGAGGCACATTCTTGGGACAGGACTTTATGTATTTGTTTGAGTTATCTCTTGGCATTGTATTAGCTATCTATATTAAGGAAGTTTTTGTTGGGTTTTCTCCCCCATGAGGGTTTCCCAGGATAAATGATGTTTCTCTTGTGATTGTGTATTTCGTGGTGATCCTATATATGCTATTGTTATCTAGTGAAATGAAAAGAAACTCAATAATAGCTTAAACCTTAACATGGTATCAGAGCTAAGTTGAAGAGAGCATCTTTCACAAGATAAAGTGAAAAATGTTATTGTTGTCGTACATGCAAATTAGGAATTTTTGTTGGAGAAGTATTTCAGCCCCAAAACCATATATAAAAGTGCACACTTCCTCAAGGATCATTTTGGCATCATCAACGCAACTTTTCAGTGGCTAGATCTCCCGGAAAGTGAAACCCTAGTTTTCACAAAGTACCAAAAGTACCAAAAAACTAGAGTACCGAAAGTACTAGAAGTACCAAAGTACCAGAAGTACCAGAAAAAACAAAAGCACCAGTCCATAAATCCGTAGATCAAGTTTGGAGGCATAAAAGTTGGATTTTCTAAAATCTAACCACACCAGGCTACTCGCCTCAGCCAAGCGCACCTCCTTGTAAGTTCAGAATTTAATTTTGAGCATTTTCAGTTTTGGTCATTTTCCTAGCCCCAAGTAAAAGATGTATGCAAGCACTAATCTTGTTGACAAGCTGGAAGGTGTGGAAAAATTGTGTGCCTAGAAGTATAGGATTGGTCTCATTCTTGAAGAGAATGACCTAGCAAGATTCTTCAAATAAGAAGTACCAAAACCCGTCGATGTTGCAGATAAAGCAAAACACCACAAGGACATAATTAGGGCCAAAATAATCATTGCAGATTTGATCAAAGATCACTTGATTCCTCAAGTGTCATAAAAGAAGACTTTGAAAGAAATGTTTGATTCCCTAACCAGACTATATGAAGGAAAGAACATAAACCGAAAGATGAATCTAAGAACTTAGCTCAAGAATACAAGGATACAGAGAGGAGAATTAATCCAAGAATATTTCTCCAGAATATCTCAATTCAAAGAACAACTAGAAGCGATCGGAGATGCTATAGACAAAGACGAACTTATAATGACGGCCCTTAATGGTCTCTCAATACCTTGGGATGCATTCATCCAAACCATTTGTGCAAGAAAGGATAAACTACTATTTGACAGTCTATGGGAAGAATGCATTCAAGAAGAATCAAGAGTAGCTAACTGGGAAGATTTACTTTCAAGAGATGAAGATCAAGCCCTAGCTACTCACACTAAAGGAGGAAGAAAGAAGTCTTACTTCTAGAAAGAAACTTATAAATATTCTCACCCCCAAAACAAATTCAGTCATAAAGAATATTAACCAAAGAGATTCTAGAAGAAAGGAAAGATATTACTCATTTGTCCAATGCCACCATTGTGACAAGATGGAATATATTGCGAGACATTGTCCAGCTAGACAAGAAGAATACAAGAGGAAAAATAAGAGACTTCATGCCCATGCAGTTGAAGATGAAGAGCCACCCGCAAAGATGTTAATAGAACAAATTAAAGACTATGTCTTAATCTCGGCCCTCTCAGGATCGGTAACACCTAGAGAGGACACTTGGCTCATTGATAGTGGTCCTTCCAAGCACATGACAGGTCAAAGAGATGTTCTCTCTTGCCTT
>JZKD02S2199039.1:127436-170824 GCA_000966675.3 Picea glauca | reverse complement strand
AGGCCCACTATGGTAGTTACATATAATAAATAGGTAGTTAGAAATAATAAATGGGCCTTCTAGAAGATACCTACTCTAGAATGTTCTCAGGAGATAGATAATGCTATAAAATGAAATTTAAGCAATGTAATTTGCATGGTGAAGAATATTGTGTATGTGCAAGCAAGTATTGTTTGAGGAGTTTTATCCTTCCATAAGGATTAATATAGGTGTTACCCTACCTCAAGGGTTTTCTACTTCTTGTGTTGAATATTGTGGTTGAATGCTTTGGTGTTTATTCTTTTTATTTCTAAAGCATATTTTCATATCTAGTATTGGTATATAACATTTGGTATCATATCTCTTTCCTTGAGCAAAGAAGGGAATATTTTTTTGGTTATTTTTGCAGAAATTTTTAAGAAAAAAAGTGGGTAGTGCACTTCAGGCTCAAGTCTGAAACTTTTTACTCGAAATATTTAGAAAGTAATCAATATTTGGATTCCTCTCGGAAAAATTCCTGATTTAAAAAAACAAATCATTCGAAACGGAGACCGAGAAGTAAAGTTATGAGCATTTTAAATTCAACAGTTTTTTAGGGTTTTTCCAGAAAAAAACCGCGATTTTATCCAATAAGCTATTTTTTAAACCTTAATTTTTGTTGAAGATTTCTCCAAAGAAAGATTTTTTTTACTGGAAAAGATGATAGTCCTAGTATTGAAAAATATTTCAAAAAGTATGAAGTCATTATCGAGACACCAATGGCGATTTTGGGTATGGCTAAATTTAAAGGATGTTTGTATATGGTGGTATGTACTTCACTCTAAATATATTTTTGCACTTTCAGATAAAGAATATGAAAATTCATTTTTAGACAAGTGGTCTTGTTCCAAGAGTAAGGATAAAGAATGCACCAAGGGTTTATTTTCAGTTGGCAAATCTATATTACGGGTTCATGGTTGTATTCATAAACAAAATTCCATTATTTCTATTAACCCTGGTTGCCAATTTTTTTTTATCAATATTCAATTGTTAATAGATTGCAAGTTCCTACAAAGAATATTCACAACACATAGGTTGAGGGGGGGAATGTTCAATTTTTTAAAGATTTGAAGATCACCATGGACAAATATGTGTTGCATTATAATTTTCATGCTATAGATATGGTTGATATGGATATTGTTTTGGGATATCCTTGAATAGAATCAGTTGGTATAGTTAAATTAATGTGCAAAATAATTTTTTGAAGTTGTGGTACAAGAAAAAGAAAATCACATTGCATGATGTGTCTCTTAGTAAGTTAGAAGTCCCCATGACAATTAACACATAAGTTATTGTAGAATCCAAAGTGGAGTCAGAGGTCGAGTCTACAAAAGCGGATGAAGCAAAGCCACAAGTAGAAAATAGTAAAGAAGCTAAGGAGGTTATTGATTCCAAGGCACAAGGGGTTGCATATTTGAAGAAAAATGAACCAATTCCTACAGTTGTTGTATATCACCATCCACATCATATTGAGAAACAAAATTCATACAAGGGAGTGAGCATCAACACACTTATGTGCCAACGAGAAACCAACAAGGAAACAAATCAAGAGGTGCATGGAGGCCTACCAACACTACAAGAAGACATCAAGCTAGAGAACCAATCATGTGGCAACACTGGCACGATTTAGAACAAAGTGGCAAGGCGGTTGTTGGACATCATGTTCATCTTCCATTAGGATGGATAGATGGTCGTACTTGGTCCCAGTTGACTACAATCCTCATTCGGTCATATCGTATGGTATCTTCTCATGTTTTGGGGAGGAAGCATGCTTAAGGGGGTGGAATGTACTATACCTAGGGAGGTAATATGGGAGGTACCCAATATGAATGGGATTATGTATTATTAGTGGAAGCCATTCAATGTAAGGTGGACTAGGTCCACAATGGTATTATATAAGGCACACTATGGTAGTTACATATAATAAAAGGGTAGTTAGAAATAATAAATGGGCTTTCTAGAAGATACCTACTCTAGAATGTTCATAGGAGATAGAGAATGTTATAAAAGGAAATGTAAGCAATGTAATTGTCATGGTGAAGAATATTATGTATGTACAAGTAAATATTGCTTGAGAAGTTTTATCCTTTCATAAGGATTAATATATGGTGTTACTCTACCTGAAGGGTTTTCTACTTCTTATATTGAATATTGTGATTGAATGCTTTGATATTTATTCTTGTTATTTTTAAATATATTTGCAGATCTAATATTAATATATAACAACCTTCCCCTACTTTAAAAAGTGATCTCACTTATAGGTCATAACTACTTGAACTAATCTTCAAATTAAATTTAAAAAACATTAAAAAAATATTCTAAAATTAATATAAATAATAATTTTAATTAATTTTTAAAATAAAAATACTAATTTTTTTATTTTTTTATTAAGATGATCGATACCATTTTAATAATGTCACCTAAATCTTATCCAAACTACTTTCCCAATAATACACTCGCTGCTCATATGTTCTTTAATAAAATGTAAAAGCTATGAAAATATGTACAAAACTTATATTAAAAAGAGGGCAAAAGCTATGGAAATAGTAATCAAATGTGGATGATATGTCATTTGGTTCTTCCCCTTTAACTTTGAAATGAAAAAAAAAAAACTTTCAATCATGGAATTGTAGTTTGCTGTCACATGTTAGATCCATCTACTATTTGTTCTTTAGTTGTTTTTCTGTTAAATCCATCTATCATTTGTTCTTTTGTGGTTCTTCTCCAAGTCAAAACACATTACCTTGCATCATAATTTCAAATAACTAACTTAGTCACTTAACTTGTGGTTGATAAATGTGAATAGATAATATTTGTTCTTTTGTTGTCAAAACACATTACCTTGCATCATAATTTCAAATAACTAACTTAGTCACTTAACTTGTGGTTGATAAATGTGAATAGGTAATAAATGGTTAAACTGAATGGTGTTACCATTTTTTCAACAACTAATTCTTTGGATGGATTTGGTCAGCCTTACTTTAATTTATAAGTGGCAAACAAGCTGGTTAATAATTAATTTAGATATAGATACTAATCCATATTAATCATGTATTTTAATAACTAACCAACAAAAAAAAATCACATGTGCAAAGATTATAAAATAATCCTCTCATTAAAAAAACTAAAAAATAATTAAAAAGTTTTCAATAAGTGTACGCTTATGGGTATGATTTGTACTCAGTCAGACCCGTGGCTATAGCATTTCAATCCATTTCAAAGTTTCAAAATTTAATTATTTTTACGGCATGTGAGCTCTGTGCGTTATCAACTCAAAACTCTAAACTCAGCAGAGATTCTGAGGCTAATTTTCCTTCATTAAATCGTTAGTTCGAATCTCGGCGGATGTTTTTGTTGTGAATTTTTCTTCAGTAAGTTGTCGGTTCAAGTCTCGGCTGAGGTTCTTGTGGTGAATCTTTTTTTATTTAAATTATCGGTCGAGTCTCCTGGAAGGTTATTTCGGTGAAATTTCCGTCGATAAGTCCTCTTTAGCACTTGCTGATAAAATAAAACGGCTCTACATTAGATTCCGTTGGAAAATCATAACTTAGAATTATGAAGTGAAGCCATTTCAATTTAGGGTTACATTACTCTGCATAAACAGACTTCTAGAAAGTAGAACATTTTTTAAAGTCAAATGTTTTATACTTAATGATTTTGAATCAAGATTCCTTGCCAACACCATAGTAGTCACTGGAGTCAGTATGGCCCTGGGTAATGCGGATCTGCTGGGAAAACCAATCATCCAAAACAATATTCCTGCGTGGTTTCCAATCTGCCCACCATGTGTGTCCTCCCTTAAACGCCAGACCTCTGTTAGTCCAAAACCACCACCAGTTGTCTTCCTCTGGGGTCCGATCTTATTTGATAAGATCTTCATTTTGGGTCCAATCTGATTTGATCAAATTTTCCTGCCAGTAAAAAACAGTGATCAAATCAAATTTCCTAGCCACCTTCTTATCGAATTTCCCAACCACCTCCTTCACCGCTTCCTTCTTTGTGGCTTAATAGATTTAGCAAGCCAATCAAACGAACAGACATCACTGGGCACGACTATAGAACTTTTACACCTTTATAACGCTCAGAGGAACAAATAAACCTGTCACAGAGAGACACTGCTCTACTGTGTTTGCAACCAAGGATTTTGAAGTGCAACAATATAGTTAGTAATGAATGGAGCCATATCCAATCATGTTAGATATACGAGTTCACAAACCCATTGACACGGAGACTCAAGCACCATCGCTCTCAAATGGAAGCAGCCACAGTAATGGGGTGCGTTCTAGACAATAGCACATACTGGTTAAAATGAAAGAGATGAATCCCCTGTAGAAACCAAATCAGGACCACTGTGCTCTGAGAACCTCTCCGTGGTGGTTCAGTCCGCACTATGCTCTGAGAACTTCTCCGTGGTGTCTCAGTCCCCGGATCGAAGTCATTAGATGTGCTGAACACGTGATCCAGTGAAAGTTCAACTTCATGATCGACAATCCCATCATCGATGTTAGTAGAGACGAGGCTCTGCCCAATGGAAATTTATAGGGGGTGCCCATCGGAGTCTCCATGGACGATCTCCAACTGACCTTTGCATCCATAAGCGTAGTCATCCTCACAATGTTTTCTCTATTATTCTCCTCATCCTCACCCACTTCTGGAAGGTTATGGACTCACTTTTGGAAGGTCATTGACTACAATGGTGAGTGCTCATTCTCACAATGTTTTCTCTATTATTCCTCTCATCCTCACCCACTTCTGGAAGGTCATCGACTACAATGGTTACGTGCCTTTGATTCTCAACGCAGGCCCAAATCCCAACCTTGACTGTGGCTTCCATGAGATAGAGATCACCATGGCCAAATCCCAACCTTACTATGGCTTCCATGAGATAGAGATCACCATGGCCTCATATACATCAAAGCTCATGTCACTGGCAAGCTTTGTGACTAAGCACGTTTAGAGCACAAAACAACACAACCAAGACACCAATTTATTGGGGTCATCTCCGCTTGGAAATCAACAGAAGGATATACATAAACATAAACAATTGGAAATCAACTGAAGGATATATATAAACAGAGAGATATTCAATGATAATGAAAGTAAGAGTTCGAAATCAGCAACTAGTAGGACACATGCATAAGGTTAGTCAAGGTTAGTCAGTGCACTGATTGTTCTACACCTGGCAACGATCCTCTAACTATTAGAAAAAGCTCTTAAAACGCCATTCCATTGACTCTCAGATATCTTATTAATGTTTTCAGAATCTTAAGTTCAGGTCAATTGACTATGCACTGATTGTTCTACACCTCGCAACAATCCTCTAACTGTTAGAAAAAGCTCATAAAACGCCATTCTATTGACTCTTAGATATCTTATTAATGTTTTCATAGTCTTAAGTTGAGGTCAATTCACTGTGAATCCTTGAAATATACATCAGAGTTTATACTCCTGACAAGCTTTGTGACTACACATATCCAAAGCACAAAGCAACTGATCCGGAATATATTTGCAGAACGAAACTAACACAGATTATTATCAAAAGATGCTTAACACGGAATAATAAATATACAGTAAAATTGGTTTCTATTCAATAAGGAAATAAGCTGAAACTGTAAAATCCAGCGGAAACAAGCTTGCTAGAAAGGTGGCGGCTTATCTATGAGAAAAGATGTGACAATTGGGCTCATTCGCAAGAAGATCATTACAATGAGGCTCTAAAGGCCTTTTTACAATAAACAGAAATGTCAAAAACCCTAGACATCCAAAAAACCTAACCCTAGGAGATGAAACGCCAAAAGTCATGTGGGCCCCGTTTGGGTAAGTTAGTACATCAACTTCCTATGGTCATAACTTTTGCATACGATCTTCGTTTTAGGCGCACGATAACCCTTTGGAAAGGTCTATCCGAGGACTACACATTTTATTGTTATTTATCAAAGCTCAATTTGACTGCGGCGATCCCTAAAAAACGTTTTTTAGGGCCTCAAAACGGCCCCGCAAGTTAGGGACCCGAAAACTAGGAAAAAAATTGTCAAACTGGAAAACTACCAAAATGAGCCATTTGGAATAGGTGGGAGGCCACCGACATCCATCTGGATCAATCCTCCCCCCTTAGGAATCAATAGTCTCCATTGCGTTGAGTTCCCCCATTAGATGGGGAAATTTCTGCCAAATTTGGCCCCTGGTGAACCACTTGCCTTGGTGCAGGAGTTGCCCTGCTTTGAAAACTCGATAAAGTTGGATCATTTACTGGTGAGTGCTCTTGATCTATTTATCCACAATCTGATCATTGGATTCTTGTTGTGTGCAGTCAAGGTTGAGCTATGTTGGTGTCAGTTGTTCTTTTATCTCTGAGGTGTCCAATAATGGTGGGAAATACGGTCGAAGGATATCCACGTTGAACACTGGGTGCAAGCCAAGGAAAGGAGGAATGTTGAGCTCGAAAGCACTATCACCCACAGCCTTGGTGATGGTGTACGGCCCATAACGGAGTGGGAGAAGCTTCCGATGGGGTCTTGTAAAGTGTTCTTTCTGCAAGTGCAACCAAACTTTGTCGTCCACCTGAAACTTATGTGGCACCTAGTGTTGATCATGGCGCTTCTTGTACTTGTCATTGGAATTCTATAAGATATCCTGAACCTATTGGCAGATGTGTTGGATCTTCTCAATGAACAGTGGCTTTGTCAATTTCAGTTGGAGCAGGAGATGAGTCGGTCGAGGTGACCGCAAGGGGTAGTGCAACATCTATGGGACCCAACGGTTGGAATCTTAGCCCCACCTGAAAGGGGTTGTGGCCGGTTGAGCTATGAAGGACTCGTTTGTAGCTATGTTGAACATAAGGGAGACTCTCATCCCATGTGCGAGGGTTCTTGGAATTATACATGCGTAGGATATGCACGATCATTTGATTTACGACCTCGGTTTGGCCATCTGTCTGGGGGTGGAAGGTTATGGATTTGGTGAGCTTGGTGTCCAGCAATGACTAGAGGCTTGACTAGAATGTGCTAAGAAATCGACTGTCCCGATCCAAGACAATGGTTTGTGGGATTCCAAAATGTACCTAGACTAGTTCAAAGAAGAGCTTGGCAGTGGCATCTGATGTGATCCTCTTCTTGTAGGTGGCCATAATCGTCATCTTAGAAAAGTGATCCACAACCACAAAAACACACCCATTGCCCCGCTTGGTGGACGGGAGGCCTGATATGTAGTCCATTGAGATGGATTCTCATGGCCTATCAGGAGTAGGTAGAGGGGTGTACAGGCCCTGTTTCTTAGTGGTCAGTTTGGCAATCGCGCAGGTAATTCAGGACCTGACATACTTGTTGAAATCATGTCGAAGTTTCGGCCAGTATAAATGTTTCTACAGCACTTCCACTGTCTTTTCGACGCCGAAGTGTCATGCCACCCGACTGTAGTGGGATTCTCATATCAACTTTGCTTTCTCGCTTGATGGAATGCAGATATGGCCCATATGGCACAGCAGCCCATACTGAAGATGGAAATTAGCGATAACTGCATTTGCACCCAACATTTGGTAGGTGGTGGTGAAGTCCGAGTTTGTCTCATAGAGTTGGGGACATCCAGAGGTCTCATGGACGCAAGAGTCTATCACTGTGGTGAGTAACATGATGGGTGGTATGTTGAGGCAATTAGCGACGCAGTTGGTGCTTCCCATTTTATACTTGAATTTGAGGTGGAATTGCTGCAAGTGCGTGGGCCACTTCTGATGGCGGTCATTTTGCAATTTTCCTTGTGTCTGCATGAACTGCAATGGCTTATGATCAATGTAGATGACTGACTCCTTCCCAATAATGTAATGTTTCCACTAGCGGTAGGCTTGCACAATGGGGTACATTTCTTTATCGTAAGTAGGGTACTTACGGACAACATTTGATAGTGTCTCGCTATGATAGGCCACAGGGTGGCCGTGATGAATGAGAACGGTGCCCACAACATAGTTTGAAGCATTTGTCTTGATCTCAAAGGATTGTTGCAGGTTCGGTAGTGAAAGTATTGGGGTTGAGCACAAGTGTTGCTTCAAATCATCGAACGCTTGTTGTTGGGACCAACCCCACACAAATTTTGCCTTACCACCACCCATTAGTTACATGGTTGAGGGCCCGTGCAATATGAGAGAATCCCAACACGAACCTGCGGTAGAATTTGGCAAGGCCCAAGAAGCTTTGAAGCTCAGTGAGTGTGGTTGGGGTTGGCCAGTCATGAATGACTTCGATTTTGGCTGGATCCACATGTACGCCATGTTGATCAACGATGTATCCTAGGTAATGAACCATGTCCATGCCGAAGGAGCATTTTTCCAAGTTAGCGTAGAGTTTGTGTTGTCGCAGGGTGTGCATAACCTGTTGAATATGTTGCAAGTGTTATGCCCAAGTATTGTTGTAAATGAGGATGTCATCCAGATATACCACTACAAAAGTATTAGTGAATGGTCACAAGATATCGTCCATCATCCTCATGAAAGTGGATGGAGCATTTTTCAAACCAAAGGGCATGACAAACCATTCAAAAAGACATTCCTTTGACTTGAATGTGGTCTTCCATACATCTGTTTGTTCTATTGGGACCTGGTGGTAGCCAGAATTCATATCAATCTTACTGAAATATTTGGCCCCTGTGAGCTGATCAAGGAGGTCGTCGATTCGGGGAATTGGGTACCGGTTTTTTACTATGATTTTATTCAGGGCCCGGTAATCAATGCAGGGTCGCCAGGATCCATCTTTCTTCTGTACCATCATGATTGGGCTCCCGCAAGTTGATGAGTTGGGACAGATTTTCCCCTTGTGGAGCAGTTCTTGGATCTGTCACTTGATCTCCTCATTCTCTAATACAGAGTAGTGGTAGACTGGCCCATTGGGCAGTGGTGTGTCAGGGATCAAATGGGGTGATTGACCTGACAGTGCAGAGGTACCCCGGTAGGTGAGAAGAAGATATCTGAGTATTCTTCCACGACCTTATCCACTTACTTCTGCTCATGGGACCCTCGATGATGTTGCGATATTTCACTCATCCTGAGACCGTATCACGAAGAAGACAAACTTCCTTGTCTGAGAGATGACCTTTCTGCATTGGTTGGTAGAGATCAAGGAAATAACACTAGGTGGGACTGCCTCGGGTATCCTGTACAATTTCTTGTTCAAAGTAATAATAACACTGCAAAGCCCAGACTCATATACATCATGAGGTTTCCATAAATATGGTTTTCCCAAAATAACATTACAAACTCTGAAAGGGGAAACATCACACAATACCTCGTCTTTGAAGGGCTTGATGTCATATGACGGACAGTATTGTTGGCTGACGCAGATGTCGCTTCCTTGGCGGAGCCATCCGATGGTGTATAGTTGCGGGTGCGGCATTTTTGGTAGGGCGATTCACTTGACAACCTCTGCTGACATGAGGTTCTTCTAGCTATCGCTATCAATGATGAAGTGCAGCGGGGTACCCTTCACCCACATCTATGAATGAAAAAGGCGCTTGCCTTCCTATGGCTCATCTGGTTAACCGGGCTGGAGCTTGGTGGTAGAAACAGTGCCACTGGGTTCTGCGTCAATGATCTGTCTCCCCATTTTTAGTTCTGACTCAAAATTGAAACCCGCATCTGATTCAAAATATTTCACCTCAGCCACCAGCAACTGCTTCGAGCGGAAATCAGCAGTGTTATGCCAAGGGATCTTATGGAAGTCGCACCACTTCCCGGTATCTTTCTTTGTCTTTCCAGTGTCCTTCTTTTATTGTGGCCTGGACTGGTTGTCCTGAGGTTGTCCACCTTTGTTAGATTTTTTTGTGAGGGGTTCCCAAGCCCAAATTGCCGCGTCTTTTGTTTGAACTTCAGCTCAATTTTGATGACATATCGGTAGGACACACCCAAGGATGGGAGGTCCAGAAACTCCATTTCGTCATGGATGTATCTATGCAGACCACCGCGATACTTGAGCACCAAATGTCGCTCAAAATATTTGATACCTAGCTTGGTGCGCAAGGTATGGAAGATATTTGTGAACTCGGGCACCGCTTGGTTTCGTTCCTGTCGCAATGTGGTCCATTTTGTGTATAGGTCGTCATAACTTACAACAAGGTAGTATTTTTCCTTAATAGCATCCCTGAAGGACTCCCAAGTGACTACGACTATAAATAATGAGGGTTCCTTTGTTTCCTTTTTCTCACAGAAAGTTTCCCACCAATCTTTGACATGGGGGACAGCTTTGAGGAGCGCAAAAGTAATATGTTCTCTACTCGAGAAGTTATGGACAAAGAAATACCCTTATAGTGGATTCAACCATTTGTATACCACGTCTGTGTCTATCTGACCTTCAAATATAGGGATATCGAAGTTGATTTGTACCTTGAAGGGGGTGGCGCCTCCATTTGAGGAAGATGTGTCACATGTTGGTAGTCGCCGAAGTATTTGCACAAAACTATACAGCATCTTGTTCCTCTGTTGCGTGAGGGATTCCTCGAGAAACATTTTGAAGGGATCTCCTATCTTGTCATCTTTCTTTTCTTCTACCATGACAGGTCGTTTGGGCGTGTGATAGATTTTGTCCTCAAGAGAAACAAGCTCGAGACCCAATTCTTTGTACCCTGACCTCATTGGGGACATGCATTAAGAACGACAAGGAGAAGACTGCTCTGGTACCACTGATCCATAATTTATTTGCAGAATGAAATGCATACAGATTATTATCAAAAGATGCTTAACATGGAATAATAGATATACAGTAAAATTGGTTTCTATTCAGTAAGGAAATAAGCTGAAACTGTAAAATGCAACAGAAACAAGCTTGCTAGAATGGTGGTGGCTTATCTTTGAGAAGAGATGTGACGGTTCTGCTCATTCACATGAATATCATTACAATGAGGCTCTGAAGGCCTTTTTACAATAAACAGGAATGTCAAAAACCCTAGACATCCAAAAAACCTAACCCTAGGAGATGAAGCGCCAAAAGTCATGTGGGCCCCATTTGGGTAAGTTAGCACATCAACTTCCCGGGTTCGTAACTTTTGCATACGATCTTCGTTTTAAGCGCACGATATCCCATTGGAAAGGTCTATCCGAGGAATACACATTTTGTTGCTATCTATCAATGGTCATTTGGATTGTGGCGAGCCCTAAAAAACATTGTTTAGGGCCTTAAAATCGTCCTGTAAGTCAGAGACCCGAAAATTAGGGAAAAAACTGCCAAATTGGAAAACTGCCAAAATGAGCCAGTTGGAATAGGTGGGAGGCCACCGACATCCATCTGGATCAGCAACACAACCAACCAGGACATCGATTTCTTGGGCCTCATCTCTGCTTGGAAATCAACAAAAACAATCGAGATGGTATCCACATATTTTCTCAGGCTATGTGAGTCCTTCGACCTCATCATATGGAAGACTACATCCTCACTACAGTCAAACACAATGAATTGGATACCAATTTTATCATATGGATGTAGAATGTTCATGGAAGGTGATAAAAACCAAAAAAAATTGCAAGCTACAATACTTTTGATTACTTATGCTGCATGCAAGGCACGTTGCCTCTCTCTATGATGCATTCTTAGTGTTTGTCTATACCACGATACCACTCAGCATGGATACAAACGGGCTAGTAGACACATGGTAACATATTTCCAACGTTTTTCATGAGACACATGTCAACACAAATCTGTATAACAGTGTTGTTAAGTAATAGAGAAGCATATTTCATATGATCTCAACTGCTTTGCAAAAGATTGAGAAATAAGAAAAAAAAATTGTTCATGGTTCATGAGAAATAAGGATTTTTCAAAGTAGCAATATTATCGGGGTTTTAGTAGAGAGAAGATTTATAATTATAAAAAATAATTTATTACATCATATAAGGGTTGTATGGCAGTTTATTATTTAGTAATAAACTGTATAGATCATACAAAGTTGTGAATTAGTTTTCCTTACCCATCATCATTTTCATTTTCAAGATCTTGAAATCTTAAGATATAAAAGATACATAAAATCGAAAAATAGATGAAATGTTTATAATAGTATAAAAAGAAAAAATAAGTTAAATATGATTATAAACCACACAATTCTAAGCACCAAAACGACAGTGTGCTTCAGTCTTGGGCATTTAGAAGCACGATCACATTAGTCGGATCTTGTTATATTAGTTTTAGCTTATCATAACTGCATCTTGTTAATATGATAGTAACTGAATTATTTTCATGTTATCAAAATCTTTATATTAAGAAGATGGCATAACACCATCTTAGATTCATGGACATGGCCATGGTTAGATTCACTTTTAATAAAATGTTTTATTAATTCTTTCAAAGATTTTCTCATATTAACTTTAAAAAAACTTCTCTCGAGGGAATCAGAGTCAATGCAGAATGGCAAATTAGATTACAATCCATGCTTCTATTTACTATAGTAATATCAAATTAGCTTTAAGAAACTTGCTTCTCCATATAGTAGTATTATCCGATTATGTGCACCTACTTCCTCCTTACATGGCGGAATTAAATTGCTGTGCGAGACATTTACTTGGGATTAAATTGCTATGAGAGAATTAAATTGCTGTGCGAGAGAATTATTTGGGATTAAATTTCTATGAGAGACAATTAATTCCTAGATATATAAAATGGCCAATTTATCAAAAAATCAAACATTTTTTTATCTTGAATTCTAACACTTTTTCTCACTATTTATTTGGAAACTTGGAAACTTTGTCATTTGCTTGCATACAACAGTCAATTAACTTATAATTATATTACCGGAAAGAAAAAACTTATCATTATATTACAAGAGGAAGAATTTTATAATTAACCCATTCAAAAAAATCAACTCAGGAAGAAGAATTTTATACGATATCAGCTAATAATTTAATACGATATTCTTTGAATAGTCAACACCAACTGATTCTTAAAAAGCCACATACCTATCAAATAAATATCATGACAAATAGGCGCAATGTTGATATTGATTTTTGCAATGTTGTATATATTGATTTTTGTTGTGTATGGTTATCATTTTTCTTTAATATCTCTCACCATAGACCTTATTAAAGTGAATTTTGCAAGATTATAATATGATATTTGAGTATATTTATTGTAGTATATATCAATAGTTATATTAAATAAAAAATAATTAAATTATTTAATGTAATAAGTCAAATTATTGTAAGACTTATAATATGATAGGTGAATTTTGCAAGACTATAATATGATAGTTGAGTATATATCAATAGTTATATAATATGATAGTTGAGTATATGTCAATAGTTATATATCAAGATTATTTTTATTGTAGTATATATCAATAGTTATATATCAAGATTATTTTTATTGTAGTATATATCAATAGTTATATTAAATAAAAAATAATTGAATTATTTAATGTAATAAGTCAAATTATTGTAAGACTTATAATATGATAGTTGAGTATAATAGTTGAATATATTTATTGTAGTATATATTAATAGTTATATTAAATAAAAAATAATTGAATTATTTAATGTAATAAGTTAAAATATTGCAAGACCTAATAATATGATAGGTGAATTTTTATTATAATATATATTAATAGTTATATTAAATAAAAAATAATTGAATTATTTAATGTAATAAGTCAAATTTATGTAGATGTCAATCTCTTTACAATTTAATATATATTTTTATATTTTTTTGAAATGGAGATTTTTTTTAGAAATGTTTGAAATTAAAATTTTAATTAGGAAGGTTTGGAATTTTGTCTATTAATTTTTTATAGTTATATTATAAGTTGTAATTTTAAAGTAAATTTAATAATCAAAATTTCTTTTCCATATAATTAGTATTATTATTTTAAAAATGGTTAATTACTATATTATGTAATATTATTTAAAATTATAATAATTAAAATAAAGTAAATTTTAATTAATTTTTTTAGGGATCAAAATATTAAATTTGTGTATGGAATTATATATTCAAATTAGATTATAAAATAATGTATTTATTAAATAGATGAGAAGAGTCTTAATTCAAGCAAAATTTATTTTCCCCACCTTAATTATAATTGGAAGGCCATTATTTGAAAACTTACCCATGTTCCAATTGACAAATATAAAACTTTGAGGTATTAAAGTTAGTATAGGAAATCCTTGAAATATTGTTCTTGGAGGTATAATATTTCAAAATGGCCCTCATATCATTAATATACAGGAAATATTGTTGTTGGAGGTATAATATTTCAAAATGGCCCTCATATCATTATATAGAGGACATAACTAGAGAAAGAGATAAATAGTTTTGATAATCTTATTCCTTTAAAAAAATTCCTAAAATTAGGTGTTCAATATGGAGTATCAAAATAAATTTCAAGTATTTGGCAACTCATTGTAATCAATTACATGAATGGGAAAATAAAAATGGAAAAACTAAGAGTGAGCCCAACTTATAATGGAGTTAAAGCATGTTTATTTTTGGCTAACTCAAATTTCTTTGATCTTCTCTACAAAGGATGTAATAAAGAAAGAAACTCTTTAAAGAAGGAGCTACAAGTACTTTCTAAGGAATGTTACACTAAAACATAACCCTAAAGGAATGTCACAAGGTGACATAACCCTAATGAACGTCGCAATGTCACACAAAATTTTCAAGGTTAACTTATGTCAAATAACTTCATTGTTCAATGGTTGTGTCACATTGTGACATTCACGTCACAATGTGATGTTCGTTTAAGGTTAACAGTCAAACATAACCCTCAAGAAATGTCACAAGGTGAAATAACCCTAAAAATTTGACAATGTGACGTACATATTCAATGTATTATGTTTAAGTGCATCGTTCCTAAATGGTTACACCACAATGTGATGTTCATTTAAGGTTATGTCCAATTGTGACATCCCATTGAGGAATGTGGCAATTTGACATTATTCAACCAAGATGAATGATGCAATGCGATATTATCATAATAAACCAAGGTTAAACATAATCAATATGGTCAACCATTAATCACTATAATCAACATGGTTTTCCATACTTAACCATTACTCACCATAATCAACATGGTCAACAATGGTCAAGTTAGTGTGATGCTTATGAATAGTAGACTATTGATAACCTTTAATTTTCCACCCATATTCCAATATGAGAAACATAATTTAGAAACATAACACTCAAGCATAACCCTAAAGGAATGTCACAAGGTGGAATAACCCTAAATGAATTTAAACCATAGTCAACAACTTATGAATGGTTACTAGGGATGAACTTGCACCCATATTCCAATACGAGGGACACAATTCATAAAAATCACACTCAAACATAACCCTAAAGGAATTTCACCAAGTTGTATAACCCTAAATGTAGTCAACTATGGTTGACGATGGGTGACCTTTAATTTGGCACCCATATTCCAATATCAAGGACACAATTCATAAACATCGCACTCAAACATAACACAAAAGTAATTTCACAAGGTGACATAACCCTAAATGAATGTTTTAATGTGACGTAACATTTTAAAGGATAACTTATGTCAAATAGATACATCCCTCAATGGTTGTGTCACATTGTGATGTAAATATTCAATGTATTATGTTGAATTTCATCATTCCTAAATGGTTACATCACATTGTTCTGTTCATTTAGGGTTATTTCACCTTGCAACATTTCCTTAGTGACATAACCCTAAATGAACATCACAATGTGACATAACATTTTCAAGTCTAACTTATGTCAAATAGCTACATTCCTCAATGGTTGTGTCACATTGTGATGTACATATTCAAAGTTTTATGTTGAGTTGCATAGTTCCTGAATGGTTATGCCACATTGTGATGTTCATTTAGGGTTATGTTAGATTGTGACATTTCCTTAGGGTTATGTTTTAGTGTGATCTTTATGAATTTCATCCCTCCTATTGGAATATTAGTGTCATATTAAAGGTCATCCATAGTCAATATTTGTCAATAATAATTAATATGCTCATAAAATCAATCATTTTCAACCATAGTTAACATATGAAAATCACAATGTGAGGTAACCATTTAGGAACTATGCAATTCGACATAAGACAATGAATATGTAAATCAAAATGCAACACAACCATTGAGGAATGTGGAAATTCAAAATTATTAAACTAAGGTAAAGGCCAACCATTGTTAAAAGCATTGAAACATGGCCAACCATTATAAAAATGCTCAACCATAGTCAACCTTAATCAACATTCTTCAAGCATACTAAACCATGCTTAATCATGCTCAACCATATTCAACCATAGTCAAACAGGGTAAATGATATGAAAACGTAATGAACCATGGTCAACCCATCTAACATAACCATTGAAGAATATCACAACCCAACATAACCCTTCATGAATGTTGCAATGCAATGAAAACCGTTAATGAATTTCATAATGTGACATAACATTTCATGTACATCACAATGCAACAAAAAAATTAATGAACATTGCAATGTAACATGACATTTGATGAAAATCGCAATGTGACATAGTTGCTAACACGGTAATGTGAATTTCACAATACGAAAGAACCGTTAAGGAATGTCACAATCCAACATAACCCTCGATCAATGCCACAATATGACAAAAACCTTTATGAATGTCGCAATGTGACATCACATTTTATCAACACCACAATCTGAGATAACCATTCATGAATGTAAAAATGCAACACAAGTCAACCAATATGAATCTCTCAATGTCACATATCCATTCAACAACATCACAATCACACATATCCATATTATAAAGTAATCCAAAATGAAGGTTACAATCTGACATAACCACTGAAGATTGCCACAACCCAACAAAACCCTTGATGAATGTTGCAATGTGACAAAACCCTAGATAAATGTCACAATGTGACAACACATTCGATGAACATCACAATGTTACAAACCCTTAATCAACATTTCAATATGGCATGACATTTGCTAAATATCGCAATCCGATGTAGCCATTAATGTGGGAAGATGAATGTCACAATCCTAAATAACCATTAAGCAATGCAAAAATTTGACATAAACAACCATTCTTAACCAAGGATAAACATTGTTGACCACAGTGAAACATGGTTAAGAATTGTTAAAATTTCTCAATCATTTTCAACCTTAACCACCCTTCTTCAACCATAGCAAATCATGCTCAACCATACTCAACCATAGTTAACCATAGTCAACCATAGTCAAACATGGTAAATGGTGCATAAATGTAATAAACCATGTTCAAACCATCTAAGGGAACCATAGAAGAATTTCACAACCCAGCATAACCCTTTATGAAGTTACAATGTGATGAAACCATTAGTGAATGTCACAATGTGACATCACATTTCATGTATGTCACAATGAGAAAAAACCCTTAATGAACATTCGAATGTGACATGGAATTTGATGAACATTGAAATGTAACATCATATTTGATCAATGTCACATACTCATTGAGAACTTCACAATAAAACATATCCATATTAAAAAGTAGGGAAAAATGAATATTACAATTTGAAATAACCATTGATGAATCTTAGAACCCAAAAAAACCCTTGATAAGCATTGCAATCTGAGAAAACCATTAAAAAAAAGTGAGAATGTGACGTCACATTTGATCAATGTCACAATGCGACAAATCCTTAATAAACATCGTAATGTGCAAATATTTTTTTTTAATATCATAATGTTACATAGCCATTAACGTGGAAATATGAATTTGTTATTCAAAAGCACCATTAAGAAACACAACAATTTCACATAAAGTAATCCAAAATGAATGTCATAATCTATCACTGCCATTAAATATTGTCACAACCCAACATAACCCTTGATGAACATTGCAATGCAACAAAATCCTTAATGAATGTCAGAATGTGACATCTCATTTCATTAAAACTACAATGTGACAAAACCCTTAATGAAAATCACAATGTGACATGACATTTGATGAATGCCACAATGTGGAATGGTCATTATTATGGAAATATTAATGTTTCAATCCAACAAAACCATTAAGGAATGTCACAATCCAACATAACCCTCATTGAATATTGGATTGTGGAAAAATCCTTTTTGAATGTTAGAATATGACATCAAATTTCATTAATCTCGCAATGTGAAAAAACCCTTATTGAACATCACAATTTTCCATGACATTTGATGAACACTACAATGTGACATATCTATTAACATGGAAATATGAACATTACAATATAAAATGACCATAAAAGAATTTCACAATCCAACATAAGCCTCAATGAATGTCACATGTGACAAAATCCTTTATGAATATAAAAATGTTACATCACATTTGATTAACACCACAATGTGACATAACCATTCCTGAATGTAGGAAGCTGACATAAGTCAACCAACATGGATGTCTTATTGCACATAAGCATTGAGAACATCCCAATCAAACATATCCATATTATAAATAAATCCAAAATGAATACTACGATCTGACACAAGCAGTGAAGAATTTCAGAACCCAACAAAACCCTTAAAAATGCCACAATGTGACATCACATTCGATTAATGTCACAATGCGACAAATCCTTAATAAACATTGTAATTTCACATGACATTTGATGAATTCCACAATGTTACATATCTATTAAGGTGAGAAGTTGAATGTTTGAATATGAAATAACCATTAAGGAACACAACAATTTCACATAATGTAAGACAAAATGAAGGTCATAATTTGACATAACCATTCACGAATGTCACAATCCAACATGACCCTTGATGAACATTGCAATGTGCTAAAACCATTCACATTTGATCGACACCACAATGTGACATAACCATTCATGAATGTAGGAAGTCAACACAAGTCAACTAATATGGATGTCACAATGTGACAAAACCCTTAAAAATGTCATAGTGTGACAAAACGCTTAACGAACATTACAATGTGAAATGGAATTTGATGAATTCTACAATGTTACATAGCAATTAACATGGAAAGATGATTGTCTCAATATGAAATAACCATTAGGAAATATAGAAAATTCACATAAACTAGACCAAAATGAAATTCATAATTTAACATAACCATTCAAGAATGTCATAATCCAACATGATCCTTGATGAACATTGCAATGCGACATAACCCTTCACAATTGATCGACACCACAACGTGACATAACCATTCATGAATATAGGAAGTCAACACAAGTCAATTGACATGGATGTCTCAATGTCACATAACCATTAAGAACATGAGAAACAAACATATCCATATTATAAAGTAAGCCAAAATAAACGTTACAATCTCACACAACCATTGGAGAAAGCCAAAATCAACGTTACAATCTCACACAACCATTGGAGAATGTCACAACCCAACAAAACCCTTATTAAATGTCACAATATTACACCACATTTGATTAATGTCACAATGAAACTAAAAATTTAATGAAATCACAATGTGACATGACATTTGATGAATGTCACAATGTTACATACCCATCAATGTGGCAAGATGAATGTCTCAATATGAAATAACCATTAAGAACCATAACAATTTCACATAAAGTAAGTGAAAATGAAAGTCACATTCTAACATAACCATTGAACAATGTCACAACCCAACATAGCCCTTGATAAACATTTTAATGTAACAAAACAATTAATGAATGTAACAATGTGACATCACATTTCATTAAGACCATAATGCAACAAAATCCTTAATGAACATTGCAAAGTGACATTACATTTTATGAACGCCACAATGTGACATGGCCATTAATGTGACAAGATTAATGTCACACTTCTAAATAACCATTAAGGGAGGCTTCAATCCAACATAACCCTCAATTAATGTCACAATGTGACAAAATCCATTATGAATGTCACATTGTGACATCACATTTTATTAACTGTTAATGAACATCGCAATGTGACATGACATTTGATTAATTCAATAATGTTACATAGCCATTAGCATGGTAATATGAACATCACAATATGAAATAACCATTAAACAACACAAAGCATTCACATAAAGTAAGGCAAAATGAAAGTCATAATTTGAAATTACAATTGAAGAATATCACAACCTAACATAACCCTTGATGAATGTTGCAATGAGATAAAACCCTTAATTAATTTCACAATGTGACATCTCATTTCATTAACACCACAGTGAGACAAAAATGAACACCACAATGTGATAAAATCCTTAATAAACGTCACAATGTGACATGAAATTTGATGACCGTGACAATGTGACATGGTTTTTTACTGTGGCAAGAGGAATGTTGCAATACCAAAAATATATTAACAAATTTCACAGTCCGACATAACCCTCCATCAATGTGATAGTGTGAAAAAATTATTTATGAATGTCACAATGTGACATCATGATGCAGACCCCCTACCTCAGCAGGCTCCACTGACCTCCCAGTCTCTGGATCATTCTTCTTCTGAGATGAAATAGCTCTTCGTTCTCCTGTTGGAACCCTTTGAACAAATCCACAGGTCCCTTCCTCCTCTGGTGACCTTGGGCTATGACCCAAGTCTTAAACAACACTCCTTTCGTGTTTCGGGGTTTTGGGATTCCTGCATGCGAGCTCTCCCAGTCTCCTTGTCCTTCGAATTGTCGAACCCTGAAATAGAGCCTAGCTCCCACTAGCTCCTACCTTCACTCCTGACTCATATGACCTCCACCCCGTGACCAGTGGCTAACATCCAACTGACTGCCCGGGTTTTTGCATTTCACGATGTGGAGGGGTTAAATCCTTGTCCCTCCAACTCTCGTTCCTCAAAATGATGAAACCTAATTCTTTCGAGGTTTCGCAATTCAAGGAATTGCGATGCAACATTCCTCCTTCCCTTTCGAATCCCTGGTCCATGAAATGCTGAAACCTGATTCTTTTGGGGTTTCACAATTCAAGGAATCGTGATGCAAGGGCCCCACCCCTTTGTCTTTTTAATTCTCGGTTGCTGAAATGCCAAAATGTCTTAGCGTTCGGTCAACGGACATTACCCGTGACCACGGACCACTTTTCAAGATTTCACAATTCACGATTTTGCGATTCCAGATGAAACCAATTCTAGGTCCTTCGAACTCTTGGATCCTGAAATGCCGAAAAGGCTTAGTGGGCTTTGGCTCCTCCCTTAGCGTCCGTCCATGCAATCATGCCCTATGACCTAGGGATAATTCCTATGTGCATGTCATGATTTCGAGGTTCGTGAAGTTGCAATGCAACTCCAACCTCTCCTCCTTCTAATCCCCAAAGTCTGAAATTTCCCCTCGATAATCAACGGTCCAGATCTGCCGCTGAATGGATGAGTGCCAAATAAATCTCCCTTCTGTTTCCCCCGATGACGAAATGTCGAAATATCCCCCTTGAGATATCAACGGTTCAGATTCCTCCTGAAACCAATGACCATGATCGTTTCATGATTTCACGGGTTGGGACTCCACGTCTCCTGACTCCTGGCCTCTCGAACACCCGAGTTTCTGAATTGTCGAAAACTCTCCCTCTGATATATCAACAACCCAGGCCCTTCTAGAATCTACGGATACGATCCAACTGGATCGAGAGTTTGATATATTTCAGGACTTTTCCCGAAACCTCAACCGCTTGCCATGTGTCCTCCTTGATGGATGGTCCTGGTCCTTTCGGTGATTTCTACGAAATACCGACCATTTTCCACATGTCCTCCTTGATGGACGATCTTGGTCCTTTCAGCGATTTCTACGAAACGCTGACCATTTTCCACATGTCCTCCTTGATGGATGGTCCTGGTCCTTTCACGAATTCTCCTTTCGCGATTTTGGAGACTCTTCACTCTTGATCTCTGAGTGTCTGAATCCCCAAAATGTGTGTCTTTTGACACGCGTCCTCTGAGATGGACGATTTTGATTCTTTTGGGACTTCGACGAGTCCTCTCTTCTCTATCCCTACGAAGTTTAAACCTCGTGCACCTTTTTCTGGATCCGACAACTATCGGTCCTTTGGGATATATTTGACGCCCCAGATCTATTCTCCTGCACGCTCTTCTCATGTTTCCTAGAGGTAGACTCCAACGGTCCAGATCTTGTCCTCTGTCCGATCCAATGGTATTTATGCTCTTCCTCTTGAGTTTTGTCAACTCAGAAACCTCGAAATGTTTTATCTGTGCGCGTTCTTCTCATGCTTTCTCTTCTGAGCTCATGGACTTACAACAATTCCATTCTTGTACACTCCTGGTGCTATTGAGATTTCAAATAACTTAATTCAAAGTATTTCTTGAAAAGAAATGCTTCACGCCCTCCTGGCCTTCTTCTACTCGATGCACACCTTTCAGAGCTTACAGAGTGTTCAACAACTCTACAAGTGTCTCTCCTAGACACTTCTTCTATTTGAACCCAAAATAGAGTCCCTCTTGTGCACTCTATGCACATGCTCAATTCCCTCTTGGCAGAGCTTTACATAACCTTCAGTAGTTATGTTTCTTCTCTGTGCCTCCCTTTGCATAGTTCCTCCTCCAGAGTATTCAGTGACTCTGAGGCTTCCTTTGATTTTGTGAATCCTCTTGGTGTGCCCTCCTAGCACGTTCTCTCTGACTCCTCAGAGTTCAAATGCGCACTCCTTGCACTGGCCTAAGAATTTCTCGTGTTTTGTTGTGCACTCCTTGCACAGCCCAAAGAACCCAGACGGATATCACAACTTAATAGATAGAAAAATTCTATATATCCCTACAAATGAAAATCTAACATACATCTACAACATTCATTCGTGAAACATGAATACATGAACAACCACATGCAGGAAAAATTATTTTTCTATTAATCCATGTGTCTCTATACAGATGATTTACAAAGATTGGACTATAACGAGTCTCAACTCTCTCTCTCGAGACGTCTCTACTTTTGTCTCCCCTCCTACCTATCTACTCTAGTTTCTCTCTCAAAAAAATGAGGGCTCCCATGAGCTTATCCTCAATCACCATGTCTGAGCTATCACTATCACATAGCGGCTCCTACGGCTACATTACATAAATGGATGCCCAGTCCTGACTAAGTCCTGGGTTTGCTGTAGGTAACCATTAAATGAAACATCAACCACTCCCTGTACAAAGGCATGGTATAGAATTAAAAGCCTTAAAACATTTATTGAAATTTTGAATTTCGAAATTGAGAGGGTTGGGCCTCCCCCTTTCTCCATTAAATGTGTGCTGGATGTGTTGGCTAGCTGGCACACTGCTGACATGGAGCGATGCTCCTGCATCATACTCCTCAACTAGAAAAATCATGATCTCCTTATTATGAGCTCCCCTTCTCCAGTGTTGAAATCCACCTAGATCCCAAACTTTCTCTTGGAGTTGTTTGTCTGCTCTTCTGCTTCGTTGTTGTCACTACTGCTACCCTGCTGCTCTTGCAGGATCCCTACTACTCAACTTCTCATTGCTGGCAGTCTCTTCTACTGAACTCAACATCAACCTTCTAATTTATTCAATTACCTCATACAGCTACTCCAGTGGCTGGCTCTTTGTATGCAGTCTTCTCTGTTGCACGCCTATCTTCTCAATGGGAAGATCTTCTCGATCTCCCATGCTGTCTCTAATTCTCTTTTTGGTACTGAGTGGCCACTCTACTGCATACTCCAGCTCTACAGTATCCTCACTGAACTGCTGCTTAGCTTCTTCCCGTGGTAGTTCTATTGTGTCCATTTCTCCTCCTGGCATACTTCCAACTTCTTCTAGCTTCTCCCCAGGCTAGTATGTTCCACTACCTGCTTCCAAATTATCCTGTTGGATGTGCAATCTTTGCACCATCACCCTATTTTCCAGGGCTTCCAATTCTTCACACAGGTCAGGAAAATCCTTGCTATCTGCTTCCTCTTCTTCTTATTCTTCTTCTTTTGCATCTTCCAGTACTGCAGTGATTTTATGTCCAGCTTCCTGGCTGAAAATTTTGAGCCATTCTATTGAATTCTCATCTTCTGCTTCTTGGGAAAACGTCAGTGTCTGCTCCATTTCTTCCTCCATGACAATTTTTACTGGATGTCCTCCTGTTGTTGCTGCATCTACAACACATTCTCTGGCCTCAATTGGGATGATTTGTAGGAACACCTCTATTCCTCCAATGATCAGAATTCTCTTATGATTCTCTCCTCTCATCACTCCTTGCTCATTTGAACTCTCCTCTGATTTCATGAGACCTTCAGACAATCTCATCTCTTTCCCCTTTCCCACCTGGCAATTGGGAATTTTTTGCTACCCACCTGGTAGTCTATGAGATCATCTGATCCCATCTCATTTCCCACTTGGCAATCTAAACTTTCACCACTACTCCCCTAGTAGTACATGAGACCTTCCACTGATCTCTTTCCATTGCCCACCTGGAAATTTATAAGATCCTCTGTTAATCTCATACCATTTCCCTCCTGGTAATATGAATTTCCATGGATTTCCTCCTGACAGTCTATGAGATCCTCCAATGATCTCATTTCATTTCCCACTTGGAAATTGGAAAATTCATCTCTTCCCTCTTGGCAGTTTATGAGACCTCTGCTCGATCTCTCCTCTTCATCATCACTGAGATTTCTCCCAGCTTCTCGTTCACAGGCATGAACCATCTCCTCTATGTCCCTAAGACTTTTCACATACCTCAGCCATCTCCTCAACAACCTGTGTTGTCTTCTGTCCAACGATTTATTTACTGACCACTTTACCCTTCTCTTTATCGGCCATTCATATACCCAATGTGGCTTTGCATCCTATTGCATCCGCAGTGCAAGCTCTTCCATTCTTTCCCTTATCTTAGCAAGCTCTTCATCCATCTCATATTTTCTCTGCTACTGGTGGTTCTTCTTTCCATCATGTTCATGGCCTTCAGTAGCCATTTTCCTTTTCCTGTCTACCCTCCTAGAAAACTTGTTGCTATCACTCTGTAACTGAGAGCACTTCTAGCATATTCTATAGTCCTCCTGATTGTCTATTGACTATTTCACACCTTGCAACAACCTTCACCTTTTACCTGTCTCCTATAGGTTCTTCTTCATCTCGCTTCATCTTTTGCCTGAAATATACGGGCAAAATCCTGCTCTGATACCACATGATGCAGACCCCCTACCACAGCAGGGTCCACTGACCTCCTGGTCTCTGGATCATTCTTCTTCTGAGATGAAATAGATATTTGGGCTCCTGTTGGAACCATTTGAACAAATTATAGGTCCCTTCATCCTCTGGTGACCTCGAGCTATGACCCAAGGCTTAAACAACACTCCTTTCACGTTTTGGGGTTTCATGACTCTTGCATGTGAGCTCTCCCAGTCTCCTTGTCCTTCGAATTGTCGAACCCTGAAATACAACCTAGCTCCCACTAGCTCCTACCTTCACTCCTGACTCATATGACCTCCTCCCCATGACCAACGACTAACATCCAACCAACTCCCTGGGTTTTCACGTTTCGTGATGTGTAGGGGTTGACTCCTTGCCCCTCCAAATCCCAGTCTCTGAAATGTTGAAACCTAATTGTTTTGGGGTTTCACGATTTGGGGAATCATGATGCATCTTTCATCCTTCCCTTTCGAATCCCCGATCCATGAAATGCCGAAACCTGATTCTTTTGGGGTTTTGTGATTAGGGGAATCATGATGCAAGGGCCCCACTGCTTTATCTTTCGAATTCCCTGTTGTCGAAATGCCAAAATTTCTTGGGGTTCGGTCAACGACCACTACCCGTGACCACGGTCCACTTTTCTGGATTTCACAATTCGTGATTTCATGATTCCAGCTACAACCGATTCTAGGTCCTTCGAACTCCTGGATCCCGAAATGCCAAAAAGGCTTAGCAGGTTTTGGCTCCTCCCTTAGCCTCCGTCCATGCAATCATGCCCTATGACCTAGGGCTAACTCCTATGAGCATGTCACGATTTCAGGGTTCGTGAATTTGCTATGTAACTCCAACCTCTCCTCCTTCTAATCCTCGAAGTCTGAAATTTCTCCTAGACAATCAACGGTCCAGATCTTCCACTCAATGGATGAGTGCCAACTGACTCTCCCCTATGTTTTCCCCAATGACAAAATGTCAAAATATTCCCCTTGAGATATCAACGGTCTAGATTCATCCTGGAACCAACGACCATGATCTTTTCATGATTTCGCAGGTCAGGTCTCCATGTCTCCTGACGCTTGGCCTCTTGAACACCCAGGTCCCAAATTTTTTAAAACTCTTCCTCTGAGATATCAACGGCCTAGACCCTTATGGAACCAACGACTACGATCCAACTATATTGATGGTTCAAAATCTTTCGAGCCTTTTCCCGAAACCTCTACTACTTGCCACGTGTCCTCCTTGATGGATGTTCCTAGTCCTTTCAGTGATTTCTACAAAACGCCGACCATTTTCCATGTGTCCTCCTTAATGGACAATCCTCGTCCTTTTATCGATTTCTTTGAAACTCTGACCATTTTCCATGTTTCCTCTTTGATGGATGGTCCTATTCCTTTTTCGATTTTGGAGACTCTTCACTCTCGATCTACTGGTTTCTGAATCCCCAAAATGTGGGTCTTTTGACACACATCCTATGAGATGGATGGTTCTGATTCTTTTGGGACTTCGACAAGTCCTCTCTTCTCTGTCCCTACAAAGTTTAAACCTTATGCACCTTTTTCTATATCTGACAACTATCTATCCTCTGGGCTAGATCTGATGCCCTAGATCTATTCTCTTGCATGCTCTTCTCCTATTTCCTAGAAATAGACTCCAACGGTCCAGATCTTGTCCTCTGTCCGATCCAACGGTAGATGTGCTCTTCCTCCTGAGCTTTGTCAACTCAAAAACCTCAAAAGGTTTTATCTGTGTGTGTTCTTCTCATGCTTTCTCTTCTGACCTCATGGACTTAGAACAAGTCCATTCTCATACACTCCTAGTGCTATTGAGATTTTGAATAACTCAGTTCAAAGTATTTCTTGAAAAGAAATGCTTTACACCCTCCTAGCATTCTTCTGCTCAATGCACACCTTGCAGAGATTATAGAGTGTTCAAAAACTCTGCAAGTGTTTCTCCTCGACACTTCTTCTCTCTCAACTCAAAATAGAGTCCCTCCCGTGCACTCTATGCACACGCTCAATTCCCTCCTGACAGAGCTTTACAGAACCTTCAGTAGTTTTGTTTCTTCTCTATGCCTCCCTTTGCACAGTTCCTCCTCCAGAGTATTCAGTAACTCCGAGGCTTCATTTGAGTCTGTGAATCCTCCTGGTGTGCCCTCTTGGCATGTTCTCTCTGACTCCTCAGAGTTCTGATGCCCACTCCTTGCACTGGCCTCAGAACTTCTCATGTTCCGTTGTGCACTCCTTGCACAACCCAAAGAAACCAGACGGATATCAAAACTTAATAGATAGACAAATTCTATCTATCCCTGCAAATGAAAATCTAACATACATCTACAACATTCATTCATGAAACATGAATACATGAACAACCATATGCAGGAAAAACTGCTTTTCTATTAATCCATGTGTCTCTATATAGATGATTTACAAAGACTAGACTATAACGAGTCTCAACTCTCTCTCTCAAGACCTCTCTTCTCTGGTCTCCCCTCCTAACTCTCTACTCTAATTTCTCTCTCACAAAAATGAGGGCTCCCATGAGCTTATCCTCAACCACCATCTCTAATATATCGCTATCACAGAGCGGCTCCTAAGGCTACATTACATAAATGGATGCCCAGTCCTGAGTACGTCCTAGGTTTGTTGCAGGTAACCATTAAAGGAAACCTCAACCACTACCTGTACAAAGGCGTGGTCTGGCATTAAAATCCTTACAACATTTATTGAAATTTTGAATTTCAAAATTGAGAGGGTTGTGCCTCCCCTTTTCTCCATTAAATGCTGGCATGATGTGCTAGCTGGCTAGCATGCTGCTGACATGGAGAGATTCTCTTGCATCACATCACATTTAATTAATCTCACAATGCGACAAAACCATTAATGAACACCACAATGTGACATGAAATTTGATGAACGTCACAATGTGAAATAGTTTTTAATACAATAAAATGATTGTTGCAATTTGAAATAACCATAATGGAATGTCACAATCAAACATGATTGCCAATTAATATCGCAATGTGACAAAATCTTTTATTAATTTCATGGCATGACATCACATTTGATCGACACCACAATGTGACATAACCATTCATGAATGTAGGAAGTTGACACAAGTGAACCGAGATGGATGTCTCAATGCCACATAACCATTGAGAAAATAACAATCGCACATATCCATGTTATAAAGTAAGACAAAATGAATTTTACAATATGACATAACCATTGGGGAATGTCACAATCCAACAAAATGCTTCATGAGCATTGCAATGTGAAAAAACCATTAATAAATGTGACAATGTGAATCACATTTGATGAGTTTCACAAAGAGATGAAACCCTTAATGAAAATTGCATGTGACAAAACATTTCATGAATGTCACAATGTTACATAGCCATTAGTGTGGAAAGATCAATGTCTCCATTCGAAATAACCATTAGGCAATGGAACAATTTCACATAAGTAAGACAAAATCAAATTCATAATCTGACATAACTATTGAAGAATTTGACAACCCAACATAACCCTTGATGAACATTGCAATGTGACAAAACCCTTAGTGAATGTCATAATTTTAAAACCCATTTCATTAATTCCACAATGAGACAAAAACCTTAATGAACATCACAATGTGACATGATAGTTCTTATAGTCCAAAATTCCACATCTATGCATCCAAGAGATTTGCCCATCCACTTCCACACATTTCCAAACATATTGCTGAGGTTTCGTTCTAAATTTTTTTTTTTGGATAGTGGTTTACGTGCCCTACTGCACTAATAACCTCCATGCACACGCTTGTTATCTCATGTACATACACTTGTTTCATGCTAGTTATTCCACGTTTGCCTCCAAAAGTTGCAAAAAATATAAATTGCACATATTTCAGTAGAGTTTACCATCTATGGAGGGTTTCCTAACCATTTTAACCCTTGTAGCCCGTCCCCAAACTGAATAAACATATTTTTCTCATATAAAAAGAGGCCTTGGGGAGTCATTTAGACATATGAATAAGAGAATAAGAAAACTCTACCAAAATCCTTTCCCTCTCATTGTGCCAGATTTGCATCTTGCTCTGAGTTTTAGCCTTAGATTTCCCCTCTAGCCATTCTCCCTATGCAACCCTACCTCCTTCCCTTCATGGTATGTTGGTTGTGATAATTTTATGTTGTATTTATGAACTTGGAGCCATGATAGAGGAGCCCAAACTTGGTTCATAGAGGTTTGTTTGCAAGCAAAGGTTGTAACCTTTCATCTTGAATTTGAATAAAAGAGATTATCTTTGTCCCAAAACCCTATGTGTACAAGTTCTTGTTAATTTCAACATTTATATCTATATTTAGGATTTTTAGTGATTACTATATATTGTATACGTTGTTTCATTTTATTCTTAACCCCTTATAGGTCATATTTCCAAGGAGATGTATGATCTAGGAGGAAACAACAAGTGGAAGAGGTCTACATCAACCGTAGGGATTCAAGGTGCACTCATTAACATTTTCTTCTCTCTTTCCCTTATCACTTATTCTATATTGTTTTGGGGTAGATTAGAGATAAATCAGTTTTATAAGGGATTTACTGCTTTGCCTATTTCTTAGACCCAGTTTAGGCAGAGTTTCCCCATAGAAAAATTGGTGACTCCATTGGGGCGTCTCTCTAGGGTATTGTTGGGAGATCTTGGTTTGATTTGATTTTTAGTTTCTTTTTTAGTTTTCTAGGTGTTTTGAGTTAGTTTGGGTCTCTGGTCATCTTCCAGGTGCCTACCAGCTTCCCTTTCCCAAGTTGTTTGTCCAAACATTTTTTTATATTTTTTTTAATTTGCAAAGGTGTACGCACCCTATTCTCTGTACAACATGCATATATACGAGTTTTTCATTATACACAAACCACGTACATACATAGGATGTCCGTGCACAACATGTGTCCCTGTGGTTTTGAATATTTTTTTCAAAATATTTTCCTTTTCCTATAACAAACTTGTGGTTTCAAGGACTTCTTGAGTTTTAGAAGCTTCTGTTGTTTTGGGTATAGACATTTTGTAGGCTCTGATTTTTTATGAAATAAAAACATAAAATCTTCTTGTCTCTGTTTATTTCAAAGCATTTTGGATTTTTTTTAGCTTGAATTTTAAGAAAAATGAGTTCTGATCTATACTTTCTTTCAACATCTTTTGTTAGTTTTTCTTTGATTGGAAGAAAAAAAATAAAAATAAAAAACAATTTTTTTAGGTCTCTTTATTTCTTTCCATTTGCTTTGCATTGTTATTTGAAAAAGAAAAAGGAATTAACATAGGGTTTCCTTTTATTATCATCTTGAAATCATTCCAAAAGAAAAGTTAAGATAAAAAATCCTTTCATTTTCTCTTTTGTTTCACTCGAAAGTGGCATTGTACATTTTGCATAGAAAGGACAAAATATTGCATCTTTATGTTTGAAGGATTGTTCAAGTTTTTTTCTTGAAACTCTTTTTAATTTGTAGAATTAGTGTAAAGTCTTCTTTGCCATTGTTTTAATTAGTTTTTTTTTCAAAAGAGTCTCAAACAACATATGTTTCACTTCCATTCCTTGAGTAAGAAAATCCCCTAAAACGAATGCGCTAATATAAAATATATTAGTAACACTTTTTCTAGGGTTCACCAATATCTTAGGCTAGGGCCTTATATTGGGTGTGCAGAGATAAACTCTCCAAAAATTAACTTAGGTGTTTGTGCTAGGGTGTGAAAATACACCTTGTAATTACTCAATCCCAGAAGTTCCTCTAACACATGAGTAAAAAATGAGGTCACGTGGAGGATGGTGATGAAGATATCCACTCCTGATCATGACAAAGAATTTGGGAGAGTGTGTATTGGAAGTCAATACTGTAGCATTACTGGTCTGACTCGTTTCATACCTCTATGACACTTGGATCCATCCAAGGTACTCTAAGAGTGATTCTGGAGATGTTGTGTTTCGGGCCTCATGCGGATTTTTAGGCTTAGTTTCCCTTCCCATACACTCTCCCGACAGTCAACTGTACCCCCGTGGTTGTTGATTTAAAAGTTGGTTGCCTAGTTTCCATTATATAGGTTGATACATAGGTGATTGCGAGGTGTGTATCATTGTACCTAAGGTAGACTTTGTACTCTTTGGGTGACACTTGAAGGGATCGTCGGTTAGATTTTTGGGTAACTTCTTCTCTTTGAAAGTCATTTTCACTTGTGAATGATTTGGATGATGAGGACTTCATCTCCCTGGGTCAAAATCATTTAGAAGTGTAGTTTGTTTGATTTGTATCTTTTTAGGATTTTTTTCTTAGTTGTATGCTTTGTGCTCGCTAGTTTTCCATGGCAAGTTATTTAGTCTTTACTTTGTGTCTATGACCTAAGGTGGTAGACCACCCACTCTACCGGTCATAAGGAATTTTTGATATTCCACTTAGAAACGTGGGATTGCCTCCTTATAGGAATATATTTTTATACCACTAATTTACTAGAGTCAATGTGTGATACTTTTATGGACTTGAACAATCCCGCAAGGGAAGAACCTATGAATAATATCTCCATGGCCAAATTTCCTGACGATACCAACCAAGGAACCCCTTCGCAAGGGGATTCTTGTGCTTCTCCTTTCTTCAGAAAAATTGGTTTCCCTTTGATGGCCACTTTGTACATTCCTGGGTTGGATGTGGGACAACTGGTTTGGTTGGGTACCATTCCAAATGTACGGAATTCTCTTGATGCTTCATCACATATACATAAAGTTTGATTTTTTTATACTTTTTTTAGTGTTAATTAATGTGTAAAATAAGAATGCAATATTTACAATTAATATCCTTTACATTAACTAGTTATTGCTTCTCTTGTAGATTGCTAGGTGAATTTTGTTTAACTCAAACTTCTTTATTTTTATTTAACTCATAATGAAGTTAAATCATCTTTATTTTTTTTAACTCAAATTTGACTATGGATGACCTTGCACCCATATTCCAATATGAGGGACACAATTCATAAACATCACACTCAAACATAACCCTAAAGGAATTTCACCAGGTGATATAACCCTAAATGTAGTCAACTATGGTTGACTATGGGTGACTTTTAATTTGGAACCCATATTCCAATATGAGGGACACAATTCATAAACATCACAGTCAAACATAACCCTAAAGTAATGTCACAAGGTGACATAACCCTAAATGAATGTTGTAATGTGACATAACATTTTCAAGGATAAGTTATGTCAAACAACTACATCCATCTATGGTTGTATCGCATTGTGATGTGCATATTCAATGTATTATGTTTAATTGCATTGTTATTAAATGGTTACATCACATTATGATGTTCATTTAGGGTTATGTCACCTTACAACATTTCCTTAGTGACATAACCCTAAATGAACATCACAATGTGACATGACATTCTCAATCTCACTTATGTCAAATAGCTACATTCCTTAATGGTTGTGTCACATTGTGATGCACATCTTCAAATATTTATGTTGAATTTCATAATTCCTAAATGGTTATGCCACATTGTGATGTTCATGTAGGGTTATGTCACCTTGTGACATTTCCTTAGGGTTATGTTTCGGTGTGATCTTTATGAATTGCATCCCTCCTATTGGAATATGTGTTCCATATTAAAGGTCATCCATAGTCAATAATGGTCAATCATAATGAATATTCTCATAAAATAAATCATGTTCAACCATAGTTAACGTTCGAAAATCACAATGTGACGTAACCATTTAGGAACTATGCAATTCGACATAAGATAATGAATATGTAAATCAGAATGTGACGCAACTATTGAGGAATGTGGAAATTCAACATTATTAAACTAAGGTAAAGGAAAACCATTGTTAACACCATTGAAACATGGTCAACCATTATAAAAAAAATTATCAACCATAGTCAACCTTAATCACCCTTCTTCAAGCACACTAAACCATGCTCAAACAATCTCAACCATAGTCAAACATGGTAAATGATATCAAAAGGTAATGAATCATGGTCAACCCATCTAAAATAACCATTGAAGAATGTCACAACCCAACATAACCCTTCATGAATGTTTCAATGCAATGAAAACTTTTAATGAATGTCACAATGTGACATAACATTTCATGTGTGTCACATTGTTATAAAAAACTTAATGAACATTTGAATGTAACATGAAATTTGATAAAAATCGCAATGTGACATAGTCGCTAACACTGTAATGTGAATTTCAAAATCCGAAAGAACCATTAAGGAATCTCACAATCCAACATAACCCTCGATCAATGCCACAATATGAAAAAAACCTTTATGAATGTCACAATGTGACATCACATTTTATCAACACCACAATCAAACATATCCATATTACAAAGTAATCCAAAATGAAGGTTACAATCAGACATAACCACTAAATAATGCCACAACCCAACAAAACCCTTGATGAATGTTACAATGTGATAAAACCCTTGATAAATGTCACAATGTGACAAAACCCTTAATGAACATTGCAATATGACATGAAATTTGATGAATGTCACAATATGACATAGACATTAATGTGGGAAGATGAATGTCACAATCCTAAATAACCATTATGCAATGAAACAATTTAACATAAACAACCATGCTTAACCAAGGACAACCATTGTTGACCATAGTCAAACATGGTCAAGCATTATTAAAATTTCTCAATCATTGTCAACCTTAACCACCCTTCTTCAACCATAGTAAACCATGATCAACCATAGTCAACCATAGTCAAACATAGTAAATGATACATAAATGTAATAAACCATGGTCAACCATGTAACAGAGCCATAGAAGAATGCCACAACCCAACATAACCCTTGATGAACATTACAATGTGACAAAACCCTTAATGAATGTCACAATGTGACATCACATTTTTTGTATGTCACAATGTGACAAAACCCTTAATGAACATTCCAATGTGACATGGCATTTGATGAACACTACAATGCGACATCACATTTGATCAATGTCACATAATCATTGAGAACATCACAATAAAACATATCCATATTACAAATTAAGCCAAAATGAATATTACAATTTGACGTAACCATTGAGTAATGTCAAAAGACAAAACAACCCTTGATAATCATTGAAATATGAGAAACCCATTAAACAAATGTGAGAATGTGATGCCACATTTGATCAATGTCACAATGTGACAAATCCTTAATAAACATCGCAATGCGAAATGATTTTTTTTTAATGTGAGAATGTTACATAGCCATTAACGTGGAAATATGAATTTTCTATTCAAAACAACCACTAAGCAACACAACAATTTCACATAAAGTGAGACAAAATGAAAGCCATAATCTATCATTACCATTAAATATTGTCACAACCCAACATAACCCTTGATGAACATTGCAATACAACAAAATCCTTAATGAATATCATAATGTGACATCTCATTTCATTAAAAAAACAATGTGACAAAACCCTTAATGAAAATCACAATGTGACATGACATTTGATGAATGCCACAATGTGGCAAGGTCATTATTAGGGCAAGATGAATGTCACAATCCAACAAAAAAAATTAAGGAATTTCACAATCCAACAAAACCATTAGTGAATGTCACAATCCAACATAACCCTCATTGAATATCACAGTGTGACAAAATCCTTTTTGAATGTTAGAATATAACATCACATTTCATTAATCTCGCAATGTGACAAAACCTTAATGCACATCACAATTTTCCATGACATGTGATGCAAACTACAATGTGACATAGCTATTAACATGGAAACATGAATGTTGCAATATAAAATGACCATAAAAGAATTTCACAATCCAACATAACCCTCAATGAATGTCGCATGTGACAAAATCCTTTATGAATTTCACAATGTGACATCACATTTGATTGACACCACAATGTGACATAACCATTCCTAAATGTAGGAATCCAACACAAGTCAACTAAGATGGATGTCTCATTTCCACATAACGATTGAGAATAACCCAATCAAACATATCCATATTATAAATTAAGCCAAAATGAATACTATGATATGACATAAGCATTGAACTCTGTTAGAACCTAAATAAACCCTTAAAAATGCCACAATGTGACATCACATTTGATCAATTCCACAATGCGACAAACCCTTAATAAAAAATGTAATGTCACATGACATTTAATGAATTATGAAATGTTACATAGCCATTGACGTGACAAGATGAATGTCCCAATATGAAATAACCATTAAGGAATGCAACAATTTCACATAATGTAAGACAAAACGAAAGTCAGAATTTGACATAACCATTCACGAATGTCACAATCCAACATTACCCTTGATGAACATTGGAATGTGAAAAAACCCTTCACATTTTATCGACACCACAATGTGACATAACCATTCACGAATGTATGAAGTTTGCACAAGCCAACTAGGATGGATGTCTCAATGTGACAAACCCCTTAAAAATGTCATAGTGTGACAAAACACTTAACGAACATTGCAATTTGGCATGGAATTTGATGAATTATACAACTTTCAATAACAATTAACGTGGCAAGATGATTGTATCAATATGAAATAACCATTAAGAAACACAACAATTTCACATAAAGTAAGCCAAAATGAAATTCATAATTTAACATAACCATTCAAGAATGTTGTAATCCAACATGACCCTTGATGAACATTGCAATGTGACAATACCTTCACATTTGATCGACACCACAATGTGACATAACCATTCATGAATATAGGAAGTCGACACAAGTCAACTAATATGGATGTATCAATGTCACATAACCATTAAGAACATCAGAAACAAAGATATCCATATTATAAAGTAAACCATAATAAATGTTACAATATGACACAACCATTGGAGAATGTCACAAACTAACAAAAACCTTGATGACACTACTACATTGGGCGGAAATTACGACGGTTTAAAATTTCGTCATATTGTTTTTTCTTTTTTTGGACTAAATTTACTTTTTTTTTTCGAGATCCAACTATTTGTCACTCTAGAGACCAACATTCCACATTGGTCATTATAGCAATGAAATTTCATCGCTAGAGAGACCAACCATGCGTTAGTCACTATAGCAATGAACTTTAGTCATTATAATGACCAACTATGGCACGTGTGAGAATCAAACTGTCAATGACTTATTGTTTCGTCAATTTGACTAAATTCGTCGGAAGACCAATGAAATCAATTCTATATATATCTCATTTATAACAAATTTTCTATAGTTGTGACAATCATTTTCTACAGTTGCGACAATCATTTTATACAGTTGCGACAATCATTCGAGTGTTCTGATGAAATGGTGTTCTAGTTTTTTATGAAATCTTGATTTCAATTCTCTTTAAAGAAGAGAAACGTTGAATTGATCAGACTCTACATAGTTGAGATTTTGAAGGTCGGTACTTAAAAAATTTCTGTGTGATTTAGCAATTTGGTGGTATTGAACTATTTTATGGTTTATTTTCAGTCCTTAAATCAGATTTTATGGTTTATTTTAACTCCTTAGAAATATGTTGTGGTTTATCCACTTTTGATAGAGTAAAAAGATCACTCTTTCAGCTACAATCACTCTAATTAGATTCAATCACTCTAATTTTGTTCTTATATTTCATGGAACTTCTTGAATATCTAAGTATCCTTTCCTTAGTAAATTTACATTTAGGGATTCCTCCTTTAGTTGGAAAAGAACTGTAACAACCCTGGTTAAATAGTTGCATAGGGTTTATTAAGTATATTTAATTAAACAATTAATTGTCTTAATGTGTATTAGTTAAGTAATGATTAACTATTAATAGTATTAATTAATTAATTAATTTTTGTTTAATAAATGTTTAATAATTAATTAATTGATTACTTAACACATTCAATGATTTGGGTAAAGAATTAAAGGCTTAATAATTTTAATTTAATTATTATGAAACTTTGCGTATGACAGGGGATAGGGTGTTGAACAGGGGGATAAGGTAGTAAATGGAGGGATAAGGTGGGTGGAATTAAATGAAAGAGGAGGAAGTGAACGAGGGGGATATGACTGGGCATAGGCTTACGTTAGACGATTATGAAATTTTGGAGGAGGAAGCATTTGGGGGAGAAGGACTATATTTCTTGTTTGACATTTTTCTAGTTGGGAGTTTGGGAGGACAGTTGCAAGGGGCACCAGGTTGCTGGGAGTTTTGGGCTCGGGGGCCAAGAATCCTCACAGAATCTTGGAGCTAGGGAGTTGGATAGGCTTCTCCTAGCTGGCTGGGTGGTTAGTTGGTTTTGGGCAGGGTTTTGTCAGAGCATCAGGCAGAATTTGGACATAGCAACATAGAGGACAACCAGAGAGCGGGAATTTAGCATCAGATAGAGGTATTTTTATTTATGAATTTGTTGAGTTATGTGGTTGCTATGTAATCTATTAGATTGTTGTTCATAAACTTAAATTTATGTTTCTTATATCCTGAATGAAATTGCTTATTGCTTATGCTAAATAATCTTAATGTTAAATTATGAATTTTATTAGGCTTAATTAAATCAGGTCCTTACACATGGATAATAATATTAATTACATAATACACATTAAGACAGTTAATTATTTAATTAACTATACTTAATAAACCCTATGCAACTACTTAACCATGGTTGTTACAAGAACCAACTAGAACTGAAGAGCAGTGGCTTTTGTGGTGATATTGGGCATCAGTACTCTTGTGTATCCCTAAATCTACCCTAATTTTTATTAGGGACTTAATATTATATAATGTGATTTTGGGTGATAATAGATGCACCTCCTCTTATTAATGGAATATTGTCATTTCGGGGATGAATCAACTCCTCTTATTAATAGAATATTGTGATTTCGGGGATGAATCAAAGTATGAGGCTTTAAACTTGGACAGTAAAAAATGTATAGTGTATCGTTTATCATTACCATGCCAAGGAATTGCTTGCCAACTTTGATTGGTTGTCTTCAAATTAATTTTATTTACATCATCATTTTTTATAAGAATTAAAGTTGCCTTTACGTTTCTTATGTCATGCTTTATTTTTCTCCCCAAACTCTTTCTTGCACTTCTATCAATTTTGTTCCTCAATTTTGATAACATAATAGTAGGTGGATCGCAACAAAGAGATTATTAGAAGATTCATTTATGTTTGGATGTTTATATGTAGTTCAATGTGTTGTTTTATAACCAAGTGTCATTTATATTCCCAAATAGCCAGTGTTGTACGTTGGATATGAAATGCATTGGTTTCATGCTTTGTTCCTTTTTTTTTCTAGCTGATTTTAGGTTTCATGCTTTGTCCCTTATTTTTTCTGAACATGTTGTATAACTTTCATTACAAATATCTAAATATATACCAAATTATTTGAATAGATTTGTATATTGTACTTATAATGTTTCAATGGCTTTGTTGTAATAGGTAATTACAATGTCAACTCCAGACGAGAAAAGAGAGCTTGTTATGTTAAAGAGGAAAATGGTGATTCATGGTGATGAGAAATGTTTATAATGTTTCAATGGATTTGTTGTAATAGGTAATTACAATGTCAACTCCAGACGAGAAAAGAGAGCTTGTTATGTTAAAGAGGAAAATGGTGATTCATGGGGATGGGAAATGTTATTTCCCTTGTTGTGAATGCAGGGGTTTTAATGGAAGAAGACTACCTTTAAAAATAGTTGAAAAACATTGTAGGGATAATGGGCACATTGAAGGGGGAAATGAATATCGTCCCATGGTAAGTAATTAATTATTATAGATCTTTAAGGGTATTATACATTAATTTATTTATTTTTTAATTTATCTTTCAAAATAATATTTGTGATATACTCCAACTATATTTTATTGCTTCTATTGTTTTTATTAAAGAAAAATCATCCTAAGCATGTGATGTCGCCTAGAAGGAGACATTTTCATAGAGATAATACTGAAGAACAAGATAAACTTAATCGTGTGGATAATGATGATCACGTTGTTCCTATGGAAAATGATGATATTAATAATACAATTGATGATGATGGGACAAATAGATTGATCCAAGACATTTATAATGCTCCAATGGATGATTATGTCAACTTGGAGGAGGACAAATTGCAGGATGATAATGATGACAGTGATGAGGACAATGATGATGGATATATTTTGGATAAACCTATCCTTCAAAATGCCACTGAATCCCTATATGAAGGCACAAAAAAACGTGTTCTCTCTACTATAATTTTGTTGGTCAACTTGAAGGTATCAAATGGTTTGTCAAAGACATGTATGACATATATCCTAAGGTAAGCAACATAATTTTATAGTTTTATGCATTTTTTTATTTTATTTTATTTTATTTTCAGTGTCAATTGATGTTTAAATTAAGGATGCAATATTTATAATGATTAATATAATTTTCATTATTTATTTTGTTTTTGTATATTGTTGTTGTAGGTTGATAGGTGAATATTTATTACCATCACCAAATACATTACCTTGCACATACCGAGAATTATCCGCCATTTTGAAAGAAATTGGAATGGAATTGGAATGGAATATCAGGCTATTGATGCATGCCCCAATGATCACATCATATATTATGGAAAATATGCATATGAATCAAATTGTTGGCAATGTCAAATCAGTAAATATCGAACTGGTCAGTTAACAAAAAAGGTGCCCCACAAGGTTCTTCATTATATTCCCATAATTCCACGCCTGCAGTGACTATTTAGATGTCAGAACATAGCACAGTTTATGGATTACCATGCACGGAATAGAAGTGAAGATGATTCTCTTTGAATGCCTGCATATGGTTCTTTATATAAAAATATTGAGGAAAGATGACCAATTTTTAAAGAAGAACCTTGTAATGTTAGGATTTCATTGGCAGCTAATGGTGTAAATCCATTTGGTGAGCTCAGGTCTATCTATTCGGTGTGGCCTCTTTTTGTTATAAACAATAAAATTCCTCCTTGGATGTAAATAAAGAGAGAGAACACAATGTTGGCAATGATTGTTCCAGGTATATTTTTATAACGATATTGTTTTTTTAATGTTTAACATTTCATTTCAAATGTTCATTGCACAATTTGATATATGTATACAAGGTGTAGTAATTATGTGTATTTTTTAACCATATAGGTAAGTACCAAGTGAAATATATGAATCTATATATTGAGCCTCTTGTCGATGATTTGTTAAATTTATGGGACGACATCACTATGTACGACATCTCTAGACCAATAGATCAAACAGGATTTCGATTCCAAGGGATTCTTACATGGAAAATTCACGATGCATCAGAACTCACACATTTTTGTGGTATGTAACACACTATTCCACTTAAGTAAGTTAGATGTTGATGATATTATATTGTTTATTTTTTAAGTAATTTCTTGTTATATAACTAATGATGCCATTGATCTAGGTCTTCAAACAAAGGGTAAATTTGCATGTCCAGTTTGTGGTCCTAGGATGAGATCTCATCGTTCAATAAGTTTAGGAAAGGAGGTGTTTGATGAATATAGGCACTTTCTCCCTAAGAACCATAGGTATTGAAATACTGCTAAACATGTTTTCAATGGGAAAGAAGAGAGTGGGATAAAACCATGAAGAATGACACCACAACTATGGAATTTGGAATATAACAGATCAAATAGTCAATGGAAGTCAATCTTCATCATTGTATGCAATATATTACATTTTTTAATTGTGTTGAATTCTCATGTCTATTGTGTATAATCTAAAAATTGTTGTGTTAATTTCGTTTATGTAACATATAGTTGGTCGTCAAGGCATTGATCTGCTTCCATGAGGAATGAAAAGTTTCCCCAAACAATTTAGTAGGTTTCCCTACTATGAGCAACTAGAAATAAATCATTTGTTCGACACAATGCATATCGGGAAGAACGTAAATAAATGTTGTGGAGAATCTTAGATGGAAGGCATGACAAAGAAAAAAATTCTAAAATTTGTAGTGACATTCAAGAAGCCAATCATGCAATGCTAAATATTATTGATTTAAATAGGACTAATGGAGTCGATCGAAATAGCCTCCCATGGCTATTTAAAGAAGATGAAAACAATTTTGTAAAAGAGCTAATTCGAAAAATTATATTTCTAATAGGATTTGCTTCAAACATCAAGAATATATTAACAAATAAAGGTGAATTTGGTGAGTTAAAAATGCATGACTAGCATACCTCCATCGAGGTAATTTCTTTCGTATATTTGTTATGTATTGGTAAGAATCGATGTAATGTTATTAAATTTTGTAAATATATTGTTAATATGAAATCAGAAATTTATTAATGTGCCATTGTTTTGTTACAGTATGTGCTACCTCTATCTTTTCCCGACATATTTGACAAAAACATAAAACAAGTTGTATATGACCTTGGAAAATACATGAGGTAAATAATGACAGATGAATTACATATTTTTATTTATATGTAAAAATAATGTTGTAGAAGTTGTTGATGACATGTTTTTTACTTGTAATATTCATGTATACAATATTGTCTTTGTTGAAACCTATTTTTTTCTCGTAACATTTGTAGGTGCTTTTCATCTAAAGAAATCCATAAGGAAGATATAAAATATTGGAAGAGAGAAATTCCTCATTTAATGTGTGCAATGCAAAAGTATCTACCTCCATCATTTTTCAATGTGAAAGAACACTACCTCATACACCAGGTTGAGGAGATTGAATTGTGTGGACCTGTACACACAAGGTCAATGTGGATGGTGGAGAGACACTTGAAGTCATTGAAGACTTTAGTTAGACAAAGAGCACATCCCGAGGGTTCTATGGTGGAGGGGTATATGGTATGTCAAACATTAGTGTATATTAGCGATTATCTTCCTGATTTAGGGAGGAAAATTAATATGCATTGAATTTGGGGTGTCAATAACGTCAAAATATCTGAAGTGGAGGTCTTCATCGAGAATGGTAAAATGAGGAAAGTGAAAGGTATTTTATTATTTGATTTTTATCTATATTGTATTTCTTCAATTTATATTATACCTCCATCAATTATTATTATTCATTATTCTTACTAATTTATATTTTTTTTATTGCAGTTGGTCGAGTGTGAGATGCACTAAATTTATACATTGCTAACAATATTGATTGAATGAAGCTATGGATAGAACAATGTGAACAACATGATGGTAGGTTATCATGGGAAGGGGTGGCTACATTAATTAAAGGAGCTCATCGCAATGAAGATCACAATATTACACGGAGGGAGATTGATTTAACATATGGTTTAAAAGATAAACATGTAAGCATATAGAATTTTACCCCCACTTTCTGTTATTATACAAAATGTTAATGTATTATTTTTTAATATTTTTTAAGTTTAAACACGTTTATTAATTATTAATTTATTTTGTACTTGTCAGGAATATTGCAGTTGAAGCACCACAAAGTTGTGTGGTATAATGGTCGAAAATTTCGCGTCAAAAGGGTGGATGACACAAAAAAAACCGCAGATTCAGGGATAACTGCAGTGTTTCAAGTCACTAATGTTTCTTCTAGAAGTGACAAACATCCAAGACTAACATAAAATAGATATTATGGATATTTGGATGATATAATCAAGTGTGACTTCAAATCCTTCAAGATAATTCTATTTGAGGTCAAATGGTATCGTTTACAGATAAATTAACATGATCCTGAAAGAACTTTTATTCAGCATGACAATGTTTTTACCATGGTTAATAGCCAATGTGAGCAGGTATTGTATTGTGAGGTTCCCGGTAAACCAGGTTGGTCGTTTGCTGTTAGATATGATCCAAAAGGATGGCATGTAAAGTATAATGTAGCGAAAGAAGATGATATTCAAGAACTAGAAGGTGATATAGAGGAAAATGAGGAGGTAGACTGTGTATCATCATATGACGAAGTCGAAGAATTTGATTGACCATATGATGTAGATGATAATGTTCTCAATGACGCTATATCTGATGATGATATTATCGAAAAATATGATAGTATTGATGATGATGTTCATATGGCCAATCCATTTGATGATGATTCTAAAATACCAGATGATGATACATAATATGATGAGTTGGATGAATAAGAAGATCAATGATATTCCTACATGTGTTGAGTGATTTGTACTATAGATCTCTTATTCTTTTTTTTCTTTCATGTAATCTTAGTGTCGTTTTTAATTATAGTTGTTGAATCTAGATAGATTGCGTATTGGGGAAATGAAAATGTTCATGATGGAGATGATATTGACGATGTTCAATTTGATGAAGAAGAAGATGAATGATATATAGAGCTATGTTCTTTATATGATGATATTTATATGTTTTTATTTTTTATAATATAGTATTTTA
>JZKD02S2199039.1:86601-117308 GCA_000966675.3 Picea glauca | reverse complement strand
CTCTCCCTCGTCATATTTCCCTTTCACCGACTCCCCCCTTTCATTAACTTCCTTATCCATTTATTTATTATCTTATCCCCTTATAATTAATATCTTATCCCTTTATAATTAATATATTATCCTTTTATAATTAATATCTTATCCCTTTATGTTCAATGTCTTATCCCTTCCCATGTACGTAAGTCTTTAACAAATTAAACTTATTAACCCCTTTTAATTATTTACTCAATTAATTAAATAGACAATTAATAATTAATTAATCATTGATAGATATGAACAAATAATTAATTAGTTAATATTATTTAAGAAATAATTATCGTTTAGCTAACATTTTAGGATAGTCAGATTATCAAATTAATTATAATTTAATAATCCTATACATCTATTTAAGCAGGGTCGTTACAATTTTGTCCTGCACCAAGAAATTTTAAGAAAGGGACGAAGAAACAAAACAAACATGTTCTTTGGACACGATTTTGGGGATAAAATCGCAGGACTTTTGTCGAAACCCCCTGCCCACTTTAGTTTGGCCTACACCAAGATATTTTAAGCAAGGGAGGAAGAGACAAAACCAACATGTTCTTTGGAAATGATTTTGGGGCCAAAATCACAAGACTTTTTTCAAAACCCCCTGCCCACTTGAGTTTGTCTTGCACCAAGACATTTTAAGCAAGGGACGAAAAAAATTTGAAAGGGTTTTAATGTAATTTTTTTAATAAATTTGAAAGGGTTTTAATGTAATCATTTTTAATCTATGGGAGAGTTCAGGTTTGTCATACATGCCCTCTTTCCAACAACCTTGAGTGGCTATGGCATTGTATAGTGGATAATATATGTATGAGTATCCTGATACCATTTTATCCATAACATCCTTAGTCTCTTATGAAAAGTTTAAAACGTTTCCTTGAAATTGCAACCAAACATCCATATTCACCCAAGTTGTAAGGCACCCCTCATATTTTTTGATCTACCTCATACTTGAGAGAATGCTCACTAATTTTTACTGCAAAGTATAAAGTGATTGCTTGAGATTGTAAATCTTAACATTGAACATTATAATGGTTGATAACCACTTACATTGACCCCATATTTCTCCCATAATTCATTAAAATATTAAATAATGTAATGTAGACTAAGAAATCTCCATGTGAATCAACAATCATGAGGAATTCATATCCTTATAGGTGAAAGTATCCTTGCATTTTTAATTATATTCTTGTGACCTCTCCTTAGGCCACAAATGATATATTCTTAACACAACATAATCAAGATTAACTATGAATGATTTAATAGTGTAGGAATTCACACCAAATTAATAGAATGGGGTTGTGATATAGGGCCCATGGAAATTCCAACTACATTTTCATGCTTTGAAGTAGTAAATGCATTTTATAGTAAGGAATAAATTGATGATTGTACATTGTGTTTGGGATTTCATAATATATTTTTTGCAAAGAAATTAATTTTCATGTGTTCTTAGATCACACTCATTGTCCATATTTTCTTCTTAAAACTACTTTTAGTGAATCTACAATGACACTATGCTTGTGTAAATTAAGATATGAACCCGTTTCACAAGAGGTTTCAGTTCAAGGTGTAAAGTGGAGATGTTTTATCTCTAGTGGATTCCCTAAAATAGTGCTCTTAAAAACATAAACATTTCAAAGGACAACATCCAAAGTGGCATAATTGTCTTGGATATATCTCCTTGGGAATATGACAATGATACAATATGTTGTTTGGGTGATTAAGAGTAGAGTATTTTTATACTACACACTCTGTCGATAATCACACAAAAAAATCATTTCATTCACCAAGTAACTCCACTTTATCACACTTCATGCGGGTTGGATCAATATTCATGAGGTCAATATTTGAAATAATATTCTATCCAAAAATCACATATCCTGAGAAGCTAGTATAAAATAAGGTGTAATGTAGTTGGTATTTCTCCAAGTATATTGAAATCTCATAATGCTCAATGTTTATCTAATTTTTCTCATTTACCACATTGAGATAGTTTTCATTTATTGCATTTTCCTTGTCCTCCTTACTGAGTGGATATCCCACTCCTAATAATTCTTCATTGATATATATGGTTCTCTTATTACCTACATAGTGTTGGTTCAAATATCTACTACTTATTTTTCTATGACACCAACATGCTATGGTATCAACGTGTCAATCCCACCAAATATGGATCTTTGTGACACATGAATTGACTACATATGGTTGATGTAGGCGTTAATCTCTTAGGGCACAAAATAAACAACATAAGTTGTAACATGGGCCTTGAAATCCTATTATATGGTTATCCTATCATGAGGTCAATATTATATGTTTTGCATTTGATTAGTTGGCATTACAACTTATGTGGTTATCCTATCCTGAGGTCAATCTTATCAAGATTCTGATATTTTCTAGACTCCATAGCCCCTTCCTAAGGCACTGGTTTTCTACTAGTATTTACTTGCATTTGTCATATCTAATCCATAAGCTAACTGTTTGATTGTCTCCGGGACATTGTGTGAATAACTCTTTTTGCCTTGCCTCTGGGAAATATACATCATAGATCATTTACATATAAGGCATTGATCAACATTGTGAATGAACGAAGTCATAGGGAATCCTCCCTTGGCCTTGAGCACAAAATCACTTGGCCTAAATAGAGAGAAGTTGAACCGTAATGACACGGATTTACAAATCTTCTCTTTAGGACCGATATAAAACACTTAAGAAAACTACTAACACAGTCCTATATTCGACACCTTATCATTGCACATTTTAACCTTAGAGATAAAAATAACATTTGGAAATTGAATTGTTATCTCATGGTTGGAATCTATTTTTGATTGGTTATGACAAATTGACCTTTCATCATTCCACATTTGATTTTGGGAATAACATAACACCATAGGATCAAATTCTTGGAAATAGTTTAGTGTTGTGATTTTTATGTTGTTACATATTGGGCATGATATTTTGATCTCTTTGAAACACTGACAATGTCAAAACACAACACTATACCTCTTTCCAAAAGATTGATGTTATGATGTTATGTTGTTTCCAAAACCAAATATGGAGTAATGAAATGTCAAAATATAGGACTAAGTTAATCAATTTTCTGAAGTATATAATGACAATATCACTCCCAAATTCTAATCCTAAATTAATTGTTTATGATGAGGAGTGGATGACCTAAGTCTAGGGGTAGTCCTACACTAGTTTAAGAGATAGTTAGGCCAAATATATGATGAAAAGGGGCTGCTACCCTACTATTGGGATAGTTAAAGTATGACAGGTTGTGAGGTCTTGGAGCATGCCTAAAGGGTGGCCTAAGGGTCAATGTTTGGTAGTATAATAGCTAAGGTTTAGGGGGATTCTCTTTAGGGTAGCTTACATATGTAATAGGGATAGTTTACTTCTATTCTAAACAATCTCAAAAGAGCAGGATGAGAGGTGTTAGAATGGTAGGATAGGGGGTTAGAAGTGTTAGCGTTGGATAGGATAACTTGATTATGACCAAGCATCACTAAATTCCTTCTTTTCTTCTTATTGGACATGATTCATCAACTAAATTCTCTAGTCATTAAATGATGTGACAACAACTATTTATTTTGCTTTATGTTGCAATCTAGTATTGGGAAACCATGAAGAGACAAATGAGTTGAATAAACCCCCCTTAATAGGAATGAGTGTATGAAGATATATATTTATTCTATTCTCTTCCCACATTCCCCTTTCTTCTTTGGAAGAACCAAAACCCTCGCTTAGTTTCTTCCTATTCCAACCTATATAGTGTCATATTTCAATGTCAAACTTCTCTAGCTTGCATCTGAACCACTCACAAAGAAACATTATCCAATGATCAAACATGTTCCCAACTTGAATGAACCAACCAAATTGTGGAACCCATGAAACTTGTCGAAGCTATGACTAAACATGAATGAAGCAACTGATGTTGCTAATGACTAAATTTGGGAAGCTTCGAATTGATATCTCATGAAACCTTTGCAAGGTAACCATCCATCAAATTCACAACCATTGTAATTCATGTGAGTGATAGAGAGGCATGGAGACCAAAGTACAAAGGTCATATCTCAAACCCTAAAGTAAACACAAGGATAAATCCTAAATCAAGCCCTCCTCGAACTCGTGCACTCCTCTCTCTCTCACAATGTTAAAACCCTAAAGGACCTCCTTATAACTTTTACGCACTTCTCTTCAAAACCCTAGAGACAAGGAGACAAGAATCTCTTCACCATTGCACTAAAAGATTCCTTTCTGGCACAATTGGCATAGTTGAGAGAGTGAGCCCTAGAACATGAGTACCCTATCACGTCATGTCCATTTTTTATAGCTTAGGGTTTGTTACGCATAGGGCGATAGGGTTGGTCGTGAGTACTAGGTGATGCATCCCTCCTCAACCCACGGGTTAGGAAGTCCACGCACATAGGATTGTTCTTCTCTCCTTGGCCCGAAGAGCTCTCAACAATGGCTCCTCTATTTCCCTTTCGGGAAATCTGCACCCACAACTAACTTTGAGAAATTCCCCCTTTATACTTCGGGAGGTCGAGCTTCGCACCTTCATGAATCCTATGGTCAAGCGCCTTGTCTCCGATCTCCGAAACCCAAAAACATTCAACGCTGGCCTTTCTTCTTTCTCCTTCGAACTTCTCCCTATCATGATTTCGACGGTCGCGGTGTCAAGCTCTTTGTTTCCGCGATTCCCAAAACCCGATTTACCGAACCTTTGATGCGCTCGCAAGATTTGACCTTTCAATGGTACTTCACTCCGTCGGAACTTCGGTCTTTGCAATATTGTGAATCCTAATGCAAGCAATTCAGGTCTTTACCCCAAAAAAACCCGAAAAGGTCAATAGAGTTTGAATTCTTGGTCGAGAGTGCGCCACCTATCCACCCTACCGATTTATGTGGCTCACATGATCTTATCGTTCCTTCGGGACTTTGTGCTTCATGATTTCGTGAGTCCCGTTGCAAAGTTTACGGGACTTCAACCTACGAAACCCTGAAAATAGAAATTCACATGTAAATCCAACGACCCTTGTGGCTTGGATCTACGGCTCTACTCCTCCTGAGATTTAGAACCTTTTGTAATACTCATGGTAACTCCCCTTCTCCTCCATGAGATATGACGACTCATGGGACTTCGTGAATTCTCTTCAGAGAATTCTGACTGTACGTTCTTCCTCTGAGAACCTCTGCACAAACTAAACAAGGTGTCTCTCTCTGCAGAACTCGTCCTCCTATGGTCCCACGTCACTACGCCTTCCTTCAAACTTTCAAGGTACTTGGCCTCTTGCCTTCCTTCGACTCCATCGAAGGTACAAAATCCTTCTGAGCTTCCCAGGACTTCGAGTCCTTCAGAAACATTCTGCTCGCACTCCTTGCGGCAAACCTTCAAACACATTCAAGTGTTGAACTCCCTTTGACTCTGCACACTCCGGCAGTAGCAGTCTCTCAACCAATCATCTAGGTCACCAAACCTAAAACTATACTCAGCCTACGTACACCTTGCATGACTCCTGTGCCCAACTGCACTTCCGAGGGAATGAGAACAAAAGCTATCTCTCCTGAGATTCTAGAGGCAAACCTTTGAACACTTTGTTGATGCACTCCTTGCGGACAATTCAACTGCACTCCTTGCAGGAACTCTTGCTCAGATAGAGAAACAATTGAAACTCATTTCTCCTACTCTCTCTCTCATATTTGAGACATTCAACAAGAAATCATTCATATGTAGCATAAAATAAATTGCATGACAGAAAGAGTAAAACATTCATGAGCATAACATTCAAAAATGCATACAGAGAGAATATATGAATACCATGAGTCTGAATCACAACTTTCTAGTATTAATTCATAAATTTTGTACATGGAGTCTACTGCACATCTATATACTTCTCTTATATGCTCTCAATTGGCATAATATTCATGCTTATCCTGCTCTTCTATTACAATACACAATGAGGGTGTCTATATCATGTTTCCCTCTTGCGCTCTAAAATTATCTAATCTACACATTCAATTCTACCTACTTGCATTAACTACCATAAATGCCTTCTACCTACTAAGGAAGAGAGAGGATCGCTCAAGGTCCATTTACATTTTACAAGTGCACTCCTTATTAATTATCTCATTTAAGATTGGCACATTAACATCAAGACAATTTCAAAATTTGTGTTGGGCGCTTGTCCAACTGTCTTTTATCTCCACGCTGGCTCACTTGAGATGCTCCTACATCATACTCCCTTGCTTGAAAACTTTCATGGGCTCCTGTCCATGAGCTTGCGTATGATCTGTCCATGCCTCTGGACCTCTTCTTCATTTTCCCAGCTAGCATCTTCAACTGGATGGCCCTTCCACTTGACCAAATATTTGAAGCATTGCTTTCGCATGGTCTTCTTGCTAACCCTTTTGTCTAGTATGCATTCCATCTGCATCTTATATGCAACTGACATATTATTTTTCCATTGGATCATTGGCTACTCATTTCCTGTCCCTTCTTCCTCAGCTTTATATGGGTACAAATCTGAGATATTGAATATCGTAGAAATTCCGACCCCATCGGGTAATTCAATCTCGTAAGCATTTGTTCCAAATTTCTTTAAGACCTTACATGGTCCGATTTTCTTCATCTTTAGCTTATTATATGTTCCTCTTGGGAACCTTTCCTTTTTCAAGTGTGCCAGGATCAAATCACCAACCTAAAATTGAAGTTGTCTCATGTGTTGATCTTCTTTGCGCTTATATTCCTGGGTCGAACTTTGCAAACGTTCCTTCACCTAGCTATGAAGTTCCTTCATCACCTCTGCGAAATCTTATGCACTAGCGCTCCTAATTTCATTCTGTTATGAATCCCTTAACTTAGAAATTCCTCTCAGTTGTATGCCATAGACAATCTGAAATGGAATCTTCCCTGTGCTTATGTTAACTGAGTCGTTATAAGAAAATTCTTCCTGTGGTAATATGTTGTCCCACTGGCTGTGGTGTTTTCTCACCAGGCTTCTCAGCAAGTCTCCCAGACTTCTATTCACCACTTATGTCTTTCCATCCATATGAGGATGATAAGATGAACTAAACAAAAAGTTAGTTCCTAGCTTCTTCCATAAGGTCCTCCAGAAGTGTCCTATGAACTTGGTGTCTCGATCTAAAACTATGCTCCTTGGTAAGCCGTGAAGTCGAATGACTTCTTTGAAAAACATATTCGCAATGTGAGTTGTGTCACTGGTCTTCTAACATGGAATGAAGTGTTCCATCTTGGAAAATCTATCCACCACCACAAATATTGAGTCAAAACCTCTTTGTGTTCTTGGCAACCCCAATATGAAATCCATGTTGATTGTATCCCATGGCTTCTCAGGTATGGGCAATGGTTGATAAAACCCTACATTATGTTTCCTTCCCTTCGAATGCTGGCAAATTCTGCATCTGTCCATGAATCTCTTGACGTCTGCTCGCATTCTCGGCCAAAAATATGACTCAACTTTGTGAATGTCTTGTCATGACCAAAGTGCCCTATCAATCCTCCACTGTATTTCTCCTTCAGTAAATTCTCCCTCATGGAGAATTTTGGAATACAAAGCTAATTACCTTTAAACAATAATCCTTCCTGAATCATGTATTCTACCCATTGGCTTCTATCTCTGAGAATTGGATTCTCGGCTACTTCAATCTTCTCCTTAAAATCTAGATCATCTCTGTACATGTTCCTGAGATTCACTAATCCATCATCGGTGCACTAATCCCACTGAAATTCCTGATGAATTTTCGATAGAAACTAGCCAATCCGTGAAAACTCCTTACCTCAAAGGTATTCTTCGGTGATGGCCAATTCTTCGGTGATGGCCAATTCTTGATTACCTCCACCTTATCTGGATCCATCCTCAATTTATTTGCAAAAATAACGAATCCCAGGTAAATGAGATATGTCTTCATGAATGGGGATTTCTTCATGTTTATCAACAACTTCTCCTACTGTAACCTCTTCATCACTATAGCCAAATGTTTCAGATGCTCTGCCACTATTTTACTGAAAACCAGTATGTCATCCAGATATACGATAACAAATTTTCCAATGAACTCCCTCAGGACTTCGTTCATCAACCTCATGAAGGTACTCGACGCATTTGTTAAGTCAAACAGCATAACAATACATTCATACAACCCTTCATTGGTTTTTAATGTTTTCTTCCATTCATCGCCTTCTCTCATGCGGATTTGATGATAACTGCTTTTCAAATCAATCTTTGAAAAGAATTTTGCCCCACTCAAGAAGTCCATCAGATCATCCATCCTTGGCAATGGAAATCTATACCTGATGGTTATCTTGTTAATCACCCTTGAGTCAGTACACATCCTCCAGCCTCTGTCTTTCTTTGAACTGAGTATTGTCGGAACAACACACGGACTCAAGCTTCCCCTAAACAATCCTTTTTCCAACAAATCCTAGACTTGTCTTTTGACCTCTTCATTCTCCTGCGGCATCAATATGTACGTGGGTTTGTTTGGAAAACTAGCTCCTGGTATGAGACCAATGTGAAGACTCACACTTCTGATCGGTGGCAACGAACGAGGTAGTTTGTCCACTACTATGTCAGCGAACTCTTCCAGCAAATCCCAAGCTTCTTCTGGTAAATCATCCACTATTTTGCTTGTCAAAACAATTCTAGGCTTTCTGACCACAATGAACTATGGATCCTCCTTCTTATTAACCTCTGTAAGAAGTTCCTTCCCACTCATGAGAAGTATAGTGTTTCTTACTTCCGGTTTCACCTCCTTATCCTTGATTGGAAGAAACATGTGAGTTCTCCCATTATTTTCTAGGGTGTATGCGTTCATTCTCCCATCATGAATCACATTCCTGACATATTTCCATGGTCTACCCAGCAATAGATTGCAAACATCCATAGGAATGACATCACATAATATCTTATCATTATATCCTCCTATCTTAAATTCAACTAAACATTGTTTAGTGACAATTACCTGATGTCCTTTTTGTAGCCACAAAACTCTGTATGGGCTTGGATGATCAATCATCTCTAGCTCTAGCTTTTCTACCCTCTCTGTAGAAACAAGATTATCTATGCTACCACTATCCACAATGACCTTGCATACCCTGTCCTTGGTTTTGCAAGAAGTCCGGAAAAGTATGGTTCTTTGCAACGAACTCTCCACCTCCTTCTCTAGTGTCAAAAGAACTTTTTGCATCATCAGCAATCTTCCGCCTTCAGCATCTTCTGCCTCAACATCTTGCCTTTGTGCTTCGGCGATGTGAGTCTCTCCACCTTCTTTATTTTTATCTGGACACTCATAAGACTTGTGCCCATTCTTTCTACAAGTGAAGAATGTTATTACTCCACCTATTCCTCTTCCTCTACCTCTAGTACAAGGAAAAGTATTATTATCAACATAATCCCCTCTCTGCTCAGTATGCTACCCTCGTTGTTCAGCATATTTCCTTCGCTGTGAGATTCCACCTCTCTCAGTTCGAGTCTAAGGTTTCTTCTAGTCTTCCTTGAGCTTCTGACTTTTATCCTGGGCAACTGATTTTCCTTTGGGATGACTTCTGCCTCGGCCTCTTTGACCCTGCCTTCAACTCAACTTCTCTTCTGCTTTTAGAGCCATATGATACGCATCTTCCACCGTTCGGATGGTTACCATGCTCATATCATCCTGAATGTCATATCTCAGGCCATTCATGTATCTGAAAACTTTTTCATCATCACTTTCTCGATGACTTGCCCTGATGTTCATCTTGTAGAATTCTTCAGTGTATTCTTTCACTGTCATCAGCTTATGTCTCAGGTTTTGCATTCTCTTGAACAGAGTAATTTGATAATCCCTGGGGATGAATTTCGCTTTCATCTTCGCGATCATTTTGTCCCAGATTTTGATCTTCTGCTTGACTTTGTAGCGTCTGTCAGCTTGTAGTTCATCCCACCACAATGCTGCATGTCCCTTCAATCTTGTGACAACATGCTTGACTTTCTTGTCCTCTTCGACATATTCATACTCAAAGTATGTGTCCAGATATCTAATCTATTCTAGAAGCTCCTCTGCATCCAGATTTCCCTCATAAACTGGAATGTCCATTTTCTCTCTTGCACCCATTCTTGCAATAGCTCTAATCAAATGTTCATTTGCTGCATCTTCAACTACAACTTCTTCTTCATGTTCAACTTCAATTTCACTTTCGGACTCACTAAGATCCCCAACACTGACTGTGCATCTTTGTGTTGTCTCCATGTCTTCAAGTCTAGCACGTAAATCACACATCTCTCTCTCCATGGATAGATTAGTCATATGCCTACCTCTTCTTCTCAGCATCTCCCTATCCTCTGGCAGATCGGGTGTGTGTCTGTCCCTTCTTCTCGGCGGCATGGTGAATTCTCCTTTTCCTTGCTACAGAAAGCAAAGAACCTTTATGTGCTCTGATACCAACCCTGATGCATCCCTCCTCAACCCACGGGTCAGGAAGTCCATGTACACAGGATTGTTCTTCTCTCCTTGGGCCGAAGAGCTCTCGGCAATGGCTCTTCTATTTCCCTTTCAGAAAATCTGCACCCACAACTAACTTCAAGAAATTCCCCCTTTATACTTCGAGAGGTCGGACTTGGCACCTTCGCGAATCCAATGGTCAAGCACCTTGTCTCCAATCTCCGAAACCCAAAAACAGTCAACGCTGACCTTTCTTCTTTCTCCTTCAGACTTCTCCCTATCATGATTTCAGTAGTCGCAGTGTCAAGCTCTTTGTTTCCATGATTCCTGAAATCTGATTTACCAAACCTCTAATGCACTCACAAGCTTTGACCTTTCAATGGTCCTTCACTCCATCGGAACTTCAGGCTTTGCAATATCATGAATCCTAATGCAAGGAATTTGGGTCTTTACCCCACGAAAACCGAAAAAGGTCAACAGAGTTTGACTTCTTGGTCGAGAGTGCACCACCTATCCACCCGACCAATTTCTATGGCCCACACGATCCTCTCGTTCCTTCGAGACTTCGTGCTTCATGATTTCGCGAGTCCCGTTGTAAAGTTTACGGGACTTCAACCTACGAAACCCCGAAAATAGAAATTCACTTGTAAATCCAATGACCCTTGTGGCTTGAATCTATGGATCTACTCCTCCCAAGCTTTAGAAACTTTGGTAATAATCGCAGTAACTACCCTGCTCCTCCGTGATATCTGACGACTCACGGGACTTCGCAAATTCTCTTCAGAGAATTTCGACCGTCTGTTCTTCCTCTGAGAACCTCTACACAAACTAAACAAGGTGTCTCTCTCTGTTGAACTCATCCTCCTATGGTCCCACATCACTACGCCTTCCTTCAAATTCTCGAGGTACTTGGCCTCTTGCCTTCCTTCGACTCCTTTGAAGGTACAAAATCATTCTGAGCTTCCCATGACTTCGATTCCTTCAGAAAACTCTTGCTCACGCTCCTTGCGGTAGACCTTCAAATACCTTCAAGTTTTGAACTCCCTTTGACTCTGCACACTCCTGCAACAACAGTCTCTCAACCAATCATCCAGGTCACCAAACCTAAAACTATAATCAGCCTACGCACACCTTGCACGACTCATGTGCCCAATTGCACTTCCAAGGGAATGAGAACAAAATCTATCTCTCTTGAGCTTCTAGAGACAAACCTCTGAACACTTTGTCGACGCACTCCTTGTGGACAATTCAGCTGCACTCCTTGCAGGAACTCTTGCTCAGATAGAGAAACAATTGAAACTCATTTCTCCTACTCTCTCTCCTTCAGATTTCAGACATTCAACAAGAAATCTTTCATACGTAGCATAAAATCAATTGCATGACAGAAAGAGTAAAAAATTCATGAGCATAACATTCAAAAATGCATACACAGAGAATATATGAACACCATGAGTCTAAATCACAACTTTCTAGTTTTAATTCAGAACTTTTATACATGGAGTCTGTTGCATAGCTCTTTGCTTCTCTTCTATGCTCTCAATTGGCATAATCTTCATTCTTATCCCGCTCTCCTATTACAATACACAATGAGGGTGTTTATATCTTGTTTCCCTCTTGTGCTCTAAAACTGTCTAATCTACACATTCAATCTACCTACTTGCATTAGCTGCCATAAATGCCTTCTACCTACTAGGGATGAGAGCAGATCGCTCAAGGTCCGTTTACATTTTACAGGTGGGCTCCTTCTTAATTATTTCATTTAATATTGGCGCATTAACTTCAAGACAATTTCAAAATTTGTGTTGGGCGCTTGTCCAACTGTCTTTTATCTCCGCGCTGGCTCACTTGAGATGCTCCTGCATCACTAGGGTAGCCTACAGTTTCAACATATGGAAATAGTGAATGGAATAGAACTAGATAGATATTGAAAAATATTATCTTTAATAGATAGATATCAAAACATTCAATGTCACTTACACTTGTAACAATTGTCGTAGGAGAGAACCTCAAATATAGAAGAAGGCATGGAAATGTTATCAAACTAGACATGTCAAAGGCATCTGAAATATAAGGTGAACCCGTGGTTGAAATTGATGTGAAGAGGATCTCCCCCTTACTTCATCTAAAATAGAAGGTGAACACGTGGTTGAAATGAGGGATAAATGAGAAAAACCCAACAATGGATAGCAAGTGAGCTAAATGAGGGCTAAATGAGAAAGGAATTAAAAAAAAATAGACACTAGGTCTAGGTTCTAACATGTTCAATGGTATTCCTTTTACTTCCGGGAATATTCTCTAAGAAAATGTATCCATGATGTTCAACATGAAGGACTTTTCCAAAATACCAAAGATGAATGACCACAAATCATACGAAGACCAAATTACAAAGGTCATCTCTCAAACCCTAAAGGAAACACAAGGATAAAGCCTAGCCCTCCCTAGTGTGCACTTCAATAAGAAAGTAGCTAAGTCTAAATGGGATTTAGAGTGGGGAAGAGTTCAAATTTAAAAAAAAAAATCACAAGCACATAAAGTTGGGAGAAGAGGGAAGAGAGGAAGCGAAATCTGAGGGAAGGATGTAATAAAGGTAAATGTTTGAGAGGGGAATTTAGAGGGAAACAATAATCAAGTAAAGGTAAATTTAGAGGGAAACAATAATCAAGTAAAGGTATGCTTGACATATTGAATAATAGTGAAAAACATACATAAAAATTGATATCCATATATATACCTTAGGATATTCTATCCTAAGGTCATATCATTCAAATTTATGAGTACATTTGACTCCATAGCCCTTACAGATACCTATCTTCATGTAGTGTGTTTTTCCCGAGGATCTGTGCCACTCCCACAAACTACCAATCCCACCTATCATCGAGTATTTTTGGGCTCCACCCAGAGAGTTGGTTGTGCACATCTCTCGTTGGATATCGATCATTAAATCTATATAGTCTTGACATATATATTGCACGAATACATGTCACTATGGAAGTAGTACGGAACCCTCCCTTGGTCTATTGAACAAATACGTAGACAAAAACCAAGAGAACTTGATCCATTGTGACACCTTCAGGGGGATACTGTTATGTTCCTTAGCGTTCAGCTATCTAGGATACCTTTCCATATCCAACTTGCTAGTTTGTGCGTTAACATTTTGGCGTTAACCTCCCCCCCTTCCGTTGTTCTTTCCATCAGTTCGTTGATTGATAAAATCATCAACATTAAATAAGAGGCCATGTAGATTTTTCCTTTTTTCAGAAAATTGTAAAATCTTCTGTTATTGAATGATTTTTAATTGTTATGGCACACGATTTTCTACTTTGCATCTAAGAAAATCATTTTGTTTCCCTCTCTTTGAGAGGACACACAAATATCACTTTGTTGTTGAGTTAAAATGGAAATCACTTTATTAATTAATGAGGAAGATGAAAAGTCAGAAAAGGAAAAAGAGTCTCAGAAAAGGGTGAGCGGAGTCAATATAATTAATGTATTTATAACAGTGAGTTAGTTATAGTTATCGTGAGAAATATCCTTACATTTCCCTTATCTTTTCAATTTTTATCTTTAGCTATACTATAATATGAAGATCGTTGGCCTAATGTTTCCTTCTCCCTTGATGGAGTGTATGTACAACCAAATATGTATCTATCAGACCTATCATCTAGCTCAAGCGATGAAATTTCGAGAGGGACAAGGGAAAACATATCCAACACATGTAACAACGAGAAATCAACTAGAGGTGAAAAGGTCAAAAGAATGTTTGGTAGGCGCATGAAATTCTTTCTTGATGAAGGAGGATCATGCTCTTATGAATATGAGAGCATAGTTGACATAAAGGTTCCCTTGAGGTACAAACACCTACTGAAATAGTGGGTACCCAAGGAACTGCCAGAGTTGGACACTAACTTCTGTGTTAATGAGAGGATGTATCGCATTGCTCCATCATCCATCCATGTCCTTGGTTTATTCTCCATGGATGGCATAAAGGTAAAATATGGAGGATAGGTTGAATTGTTTGAGTATGTTGGACCATGTTACACTTATGGATTATGGTTGAGGCTAGTCCAATATATGCCTAGTATGCAGAGATACACACTCGTCACAAATTATATACATCTGAAAGACAATAATAAAAATAAAGGAGCGACTATGTATATTGATGGAAGGCCAAAGGCATCAGGGAATATTGAAGGTCTTATAAATAGTACATGGCCTGGGACAACAAGAAAGGAACCCAATTGCATTTTTGAGGAACATGAAGGTAATAGGATATTTATATGTGCGGTGAAAACAATAACGACAGGTGAAGAGTTGCTAGTCGATTACAATCTAAATCGAGTCGACCCAGGAACGTCTTCTTTTGCTACGGTACAAAACCCATTATACCCAAACTTTAAAATGGATTACTGAATTTGTGAATGTTTCATTTGTGATGAAATTTTATTTTATTTCTGAATGTTCCATTTTCTCATTTTTGCTCGATGTCTCATTTCCAAATATTTTCTAATTTGTATGTGTGAATCTTTCATTTGATAATATTTTCCAATATTCCATTATTTCATATATTGTTTTTTCAATATTTATTGCACGTACTAACATTATTATTAAAATTATGCCAGAGTGTTGATAGGGGAAAAGGACCTGAGCGTGGAAAAGACCCTGTTTCTAGCACCACATCGATAAAAAACAATGAATATATAAGCGATTAAGAGATATTTGATTCTAGAGACCCCTTGCAGACAATAGAATTGTCCCTAAGAAAGGTCAATAGGGAATTTCAGGATTGGATCACTGTTAGGATGGAAACAAATGAGGATTTCCTAAAGATAATTGAATTACGTGTTAAGATAACAAATTATGGGGTAAGTCATGTCATCTAACAATATCAATTTTTGGTTTTAAATTTTGTAATTTGATATATGCAATTAACACATATTTATCATTGTATAATTTTGTGAGATCGATGAGAGGGGAAGGAGAATGTACTGGTAGAAGCAGTAGGACTGCAACAAAAAACATGGCCACGTAGCCACAAGGCTATTTTCCACCCCAAGTGTGCCTCCTAAGACCGATTTTATACCTTCTAGGGGTGATGCCATGCCCCCACAACACACACCAGATCATGCAAGTGGTGTACATGATCATGGAACTGATCACTCTTCTGTTGATTGTTACCCTAGTGCTACACATATCCAAAGCACATGAAAAACCACAATATCATTTTTGGTTGACCAAGACATGGTTCCTCTAAAAATAGTACAGCTACCAAGTATTTAATATATATATTTATTGAGATTCATGTTATATAATTGTTTAAACAATCATATATCAGTGATATTTAAATTACTAATGATGATGATGTTTTACAGGAAACAATGTGTTCTACAATAGTTTGCATGACTATGCATTAGAAAATTTTGGGTCGACCATTCGACTACGATGGAATCGACAAAATACCAAATTTAAAAGCCTTCTTATCTCCAGACTGGTTAGCAAGTTTGGTGACTCATTCAATAAGATGAAATTCCTAAAAAGGACTGGTAAGAATTTCAAACTTGTTAGAGAGGCGTATAGGAATAAATTAGTACAGGACCCCAAGTACGAATGCCCTTTGGTTGTCCCCGAGAGGGAGTGGAAAGAAATTATTCTCGATGCAAGAGAATTAGCGATGAAAGCACAAGGGAAGAAACCACCTGGCTCTGGAAGGTAAGAGGTGTTCTCAATTTACTATGATGGTCTTTTGTTTACTTTACGAGGAAAACAATCAATATCTAACATATTTCAAAATATTACGTAGACTCCAAGACACTTCCAAGGAAACAAAGGCAAGAAAAGACAAACACAACCAACATAAACTGGGCCAAGGTGGTTACGAGAGATTGAAGGCATAGGTTGTAAGTGCCTAAATATTTTACTTTTTTTTATCATTGTCACAACATATGTAATTCATTTCATCTAGTGACTAATGATTTTGATATTGCTCAATGCAGGGGGATTTGTTCAACGACAAAGCCACAGAAGAAGATCTAAAGGTCGGGTTCATGCAGGGTTTTGATGGCATGGTGGCAGGATGAAGAAGCTTGGGTAAATCGCCATGTGTCTCTCTAGAGGACATGGTAAATAAAATGAAATTAAAAACTTGTCGATTAGTTTTTAGTCATTGATTACTTTTAATGTAAAATATATTTTTTATTCATTTAAAATGTAAAATAATGTGTGTCTTTCCCACATTTTCATGAGAGTAACAATTCTACCAATTCTCCTGATGCACCTGATGAACCACATCCTGACCCCCATATTGATTCAAGTGTTGTTTCTGAAGGACCATTAAATAGTGGTATGCACACATTTTTAATGTTTTTCCATTTTTCAATGAGTATTAATATTTAGGGTATATTCTGTACTAAATACTTATATTGTTTCATATGGAAGAGTGTGCAGATGTTGATCGAGAGCATAGATCAACAAGCATAGAAACAACAATGCGACCACCAACTATTGTTTCTACTGCACCGGATAATCCAGGTATAAAACATTGTAATTAAATCGGTATTAATTAAATTTCCCGGGGAACAGTGAATAACAATATCACTTGAATTTTTTGTTGTTGTTGTAGCAGTGGATGCCCATGCGCATCCTCAACCTCTGCCCTGAAATACTAGAAGTTCATCATGGCATGAGGTGTTGAGTATTGATGATGCAACACTTGAAGAAGGCCCAATAACCGCGGGGGATCAGTTAAATTATGATGATGACTTAATTTGTGCTTTCATGGAGACCAAGAAGAAGAAGAATAAGAAAAACAAATGATTAGACATTTTATTATTAATATAAATCCAATATATTTATGGTCCAATGTAATGTATTTTGTTTTCCTACATGTCATGAATGTTACTTGCTTTCATGTTTTTTGTTTTATCACATGGTGATGAATTTTTTTTTGCTTACATTTAATTTTACTGTCATTTCTAATTATAGTTGTAAAATCTAGATAGATTGGGTATGGGGAAATGAGAGTGATGTGAGAGGGAGGGAGGGGCCAAAAGAGATTCCACCTTCATGTGGTTGGTCCTTTTCAGTAGAGAATAATTTATTCTCGAAACAAAGAGAAGCTCATCCAGGTATTCGTCTTTAGTCATTGATTTGTAGAGGTTGTTACGTATTTAATTACTATTCTGAAATATGATTACGTCATGTGATGAATCACAGGATGGAGAGGAGAAACATTGGAGGCACCCCATCACTCAAAGGTATGGATCTTGTTAAGGACTGGTTTAAGGTGATTTTTGGTTGATTTATGACTATCATGATATTTTGTAATGAATGTGGAGATCAATGATTTTTTTTAGGAAATTTTAATTTAAGAAGACAATGTTATGCTGACTCCATGAGTGTTAAGGATGCATGGTGGTGGGCACAATCCCCAAGGTATGTCTCTCTAGCCAACACGTTTTCTATCCTAAATCAATCTAGTACACATTGAATGCAGTGACCCTCAGGTTCATCACCCTCTTCATATTCTTCTTGCTCCTCCTAGGAGGTTCGAACCTCCTAAACTAACCTAGTCTACCCCTACATACCGCGGCCTAACCTAAACCAAAACCTACATCCTAAGCCTAGAAATCCTAGACTCTTAGTGGCCTAACGCAAGACATCTAGACCTAATCTCTATATCTCCCTAAAGCTACTGAAGCTACTAACTTGGCACTCAATTTAGGACTGACATAACTATTACAAAGACAGTCCCACCATTTTAATGCTATATATAGATTCACTCTGACACAATCCCCCATTCTTGTAAGTTTTGGGGTTATTAATATATCATTTGATTTATTGAAATGTCTGTAACAACATACTTTTGTAACTGTGTTTGGTTGTCTCCAAAATTACTCTGTATTTTTCATCTAGGGCATTAACTGACTAAAGCCAATAACTTGGATAATGTTCATTCTAACTATATTTAGATACTAAGTTCCATATAAGTATGCCTTGCAATTGTTGTTGTCACCATGTTTGTGTGGGTTTGTTCTTTTGTTCACTTGTTTTTTAAATATTTCCTTGATCTAATGATACAGTTGAACCTGTGACATGCACACAATTGTAATTATGTTCCCTATAGTTAAGTGCAACTTATAATCATTTATCATAAATAAGGAAATGATATTTTTCTTAAATTTGGATTTGAGTCCTAGTTGATGCCATAATTTAGATTTATGTGTTGTGTGGTGATTAATTGTAGCAATGGGAAGAACTTATTATCATTCAATTCAGTTTAGTGAAGAGGTGTGTATTGTCTTTTTCCAGACTATGAATAGGATATTTAAAACAATCCAGTATCAAGGTTCCTATTCCATTCCACATGCCCTGTGAGTGGAAGGAATGCTTTTTTTAATACTAGAACCCCTTGTCTATCTGATGAATGTGTAATTTGTTTAACCAATTATCTCCAAGGTGATATTGTTTGCTTATTATTTCACTGTCTATGTCTACCTTTGGTTTCATCGCCTATGTTATCCACTTTTTTTGTAATTTCAGGGTAAGTATAAATACAATTATATTTTTAGGATGATTCATCTTTGCATCAATGAATTGGATATATAAAATTGCAATCTTTGAGTGTGAAAATTATTCCACTTTTCTTTTCTGAGTGGTGGGTGTGTCATGTTCAACACTGGTGGTCCCTTCTCCATTATGTTAAAACAACAGACCTAGTTTCCTTTTGTTTGTGTATATAATATATCCACCCTTTGTGTCAACACTTCATTTATGTCCTCTACTACCGACACTCTTGCAGTTCTCTCTCTACCCTCTTTTGGTATCCATAATAGACTTTGGACTTTGGAAACTATCCTTATTTTAGTATTACGTGTGATTTGACCATATTTTAATTATGTAGATTTATGAAGTTGATTTCACTGGTGTGTCCATATTTGGTTTTCAATTTATGGGAACCACGATTCTTGATTTTATTTGGAAATCTCATGTTGCAAAATTTTAGCATATCATAGAAAGTAGATCATTCACAATAGTTCACTACTTGATTGTAATTTTCCATATGGCAGTTGGTCCTCCAAGAACTGGGAATGATCACTATATTTTGATATTCATCCTTTCTTTGAAAATGGCCTTTGCATTTATCCACTACAACTTTCATTCGCATTCAAAGGGGAATTGGTTCTCATTTATTATGTCTTTATCCTTTCCCAAATTTAATAGTCAAGAGAGATAGGCCATCTATTATTATTCCTATTATACATGTCATGATCACTGCAAGGATGAATTTAATGATACTAACCTTCAATAGAAGGACTATCAAGGCCTACTAACAAAACAATTTTACCCCACAAATCATTTATAGAAAAACATGAAAATTTCCATGGCCTTGCACTCTAGTTTCAATGCTTCCAGTAGTTGGTGGATGGGTAGTATTTGACCTCTAAGCCTATTGACAATGTGGATGCTCAATTTGTTGGTCCTCATTGAGTGACATATTTGTTATTGGGAGCAAACCCATTGAAGACTTATAAATGTACTTGTTCCTATATAATGCCAACCCTGGTGACTGCTCATGCTCCATCTTCTTTACATGTCGTTGTAGTTTCTAAATTTCATCTTCTTGTTCCCTGATTTTTTCTCTTAGGCATTGATTTTTCACATCTAACAAGAATTCATTTGATTTAATAGCACCCAACTACTCTATAAGGGAGCTCTGTTGCTATGAAAGATCCTCCACCCAATGCTCTATATTCACCTTCCACAATTTGAGGCTCGATATTAAATCCCCTAGCATGGATTGAGACTCATCACAATGGTGCTTACATATAGAAATGACAAGGTAAATTGGATCATCGATATTTACCATTAGGGGGTTGACTCTAGTGCCAACTACCAAGTACATAATGAAAGTATGCTTATGTAGCTTGCTAGTCTGGGCTTATTCCTTTGTGAATGGAATATTTTGTTTTTTTAAAAACCCCAACATTCGTCTCTCTAGCGACGAACAGGTTCATCGCTTGTATAGCCATTTGGTTGCAAAGTATGTAAATTCGTCTCTCTAGTGACTACCTGTTCATACTTCGTTTGACCCTTTTAGCTTCACGGTTAGTCGGTCTAGTGACTAATCTTTGTCTTTCTACCGACTAATCGTGGTTTATTGACTAAGTTTGCTAGGGTTGTCTTGGTCGCTCTTGCGACTAATATTAATTGTTATACCGACTAACATTCATCACTAGAATGAATAAGTATGGTCACTAGAGTGACCAAGGTTATGTTTTCCTTATAGATGCTAGCAATGCTTGCGACTAAAGTTGGTTGCTAGACCGAATAATCTTGGTCGATGGACCGACGAATGATAACTTTTCCCTATTGTGAATAATATTATTTTCCTAGTTTCTAGACTGACGAAGATCCATGTGTGGTCACTAGACCGACGAATTGATTCCGACAAAAAAAAAATCATCTTGGTTGCAACAACGACTCTATTTTGACGAAACTTCGTCACAAAAACGTTCAAAATTAGTGATGTGAACATTGAAATGTGACAAAACCCTTAATAAATTTCACAATATGACACCACATTTTATTAATGTCACAATGCAAAAAAAACTTTAATGACATCACAATGTGACATGACATTTGATGAATGTCACAATGTTACATACCCATCAATGTTGCAAAATGAATGTCTCAATCTGAAATAACCATTAAGAAACATAACAATTTCACATAAAGTAAGTGAAAATGCAAGTCACCTTCTGACATAACTTTTGAAGAATGTATCAACCCAACATAACCATTGATAAACATTTTAATGTAACAAAACACTTAATGATTGTCACAATTTTACATCACATTTCATTAATACCCCAATGCGACAAAATCCTTAATGAACATTGCAAAGTGACATTACATTTTATGAACTCTAGAATGTGACATGTCCATTAATGCAACAAGATGAATGTGACAATTCAAAATAATGATTAAGGGAGGTTGCAATTCAACATAACCCTCAATTAATGTCACAATGTGACATCACATTTTATTAACCGTTAATGAACATCGCAATGTGACATGACATTTGATGAATTACATAATGTTACATAGCCATTAACATGGTAATATGAACATCGAAATATGAAATAACCATTAAGAAACAAAACATATTCACATAAAGTAAGCCAAAATGAAAGTCAAAATTTGAAATTACCATTGAAGAATATCACAACCCAACATAGCCCTTGATGAATGTTGCAAGGAGACAAAGCCCTTAATGAATTTCAAAATGTGACATCTCATTTCATTAACACCACAATGTGACAAAAATGAACACCACCATGCAATAAAACCCTTAATCAACATCACAATGTAACCTGGCATTTGATGAATATGACAATGTGACATGGTTTTTTATCATGGGAGTTATCGCTCTGCCTATTCCTTGGACCCATTTTAGGGGGGATTTCCCCATAGAAAAATTGGCGACTCCACTGGGGAGTCTCTCTATGGTATTAGAGGGAGATCTTGGTTTAATTTGATTTTCAGATTCTTTCTGAGTTTTCTGAGTGTTACGAGTCAGGTTGGGTCCCTGGTTACCTTCCAGGTACCTGCAACTTCCCTTGCCCAAGTTTTATGTCCAAACGTTTTCTTTTTTTTTCTTTTTAATTTGCAGAGGTGTATGTGCCCTATTATTTGTGCAACATGCATACATACACATTATACATTATACATATCCTACGTACATACTCAAGTTGTCTGTGCACAACATGAGTCTATGTGGTTTTGGATAATGTTTTCAAAAGATTTTCCTTTTCCTACACGAAACTTGTGGTTCCCGGGTCTTCCTGAGTTCCATAAGTATATGTTTTTTTGGGTTTGGAAAGTTTGTAGGATTATATTATTTATGAAATAAAATAAAACAAAATCCTCTTGTCTCTCTTTGCTTCCAAGCATCATGTATTCTGTAGTTTCTTTTAGCATCTTTTGTTAGTTCTGCCTTGATTGGAAGAAAATAAAAATAAACAACCTAGTTTTTTAGGTCTCTTGCTTTATTTGCATTTTCTTTTCATTGTTAATTGAAAAAGAAAAAGGAATTAGCATAGGTTTTTGTTTTATTATCATGTTGAAAGAATTTCAAAAGAAAAACTAAGATAACGGATCCTTTCATTTTCTCTTTTTTTCACTCGAATGTTTCATTGTACATTTTGCAAGGAAAGGAGAAAATATTGCATCTTTGTGTTTAAAGGATTGTTCAAGTTCTTTGCTTGAAACTCTTTTTCATTTGTAGAATTACTGTAAAGTCTTATTTTCCATTTTTCTAATTAGTTTCTTTTCCGAAAGAGTCTCAAACAACATACGTTACACTTTCGTTCCTTGAGTAAGAAAATCCCGTAAAATGAATGCGCTAATCTAAAATATATTAGTAACACTTTTTCTAGGGTTCACAAATAGCTTAGGCTAGGGGCTTATATTAGGTGTGGAGAGATAAACTCTCCAAAACTTAACTTAGGTGTCTGTGCTAGGGTGTGAAAATCTACCTTGTAATTACTCAATCTAGGAATATCCTCTAACACATGAGTCAAACACGAGGTCCCGTGGAGGATGGTGACAGAGATATCCACTCCTGATCCTGACAAAGCATTTGGGAGAGTGTGTATTGGGGGTGAATCTTGTAACATTATTGTCCCGACTCATTTCATACCTCTGGGACACTTGGATCCATCCAAGGTACTCTAAGAGTGATTCTGTCCATGTTGTGTTTTAGGCCTCAGGAGGATCTTCGGGCTTAGTTTCCCTTCCCATACACTCTCCTCACAATCAACTGTACCCCCCTGGTTGTTGATTACAATTTGTTTTCCTAGTTTCAATTATATAGGTTGACACACAGGTGATTGCAAGGGGTGTATCACTGTACCTAAGGAAGACTTTGTAGTCTCTAGGTGACACTTGAAGGGAATGTCGATTGGAGGTCTGGGTAACTACTTCTCTTGGAAAGTCATTTTCACATGTGAATGATTTGGATGATCAAGACTTCATCTCCCTGGGTCGAAAGCATTCAAAAGGGTAGTTTTTTTGGTTTCTATTGTTTTAGGCTTTTCTTCTTAGTGGTGTGCTCTATGCTCCATAGTTTTCCATAGAGAGTTATTCAGTATTTTCTTTGGGTCTCTGACCTAAGGTGGTATACCACCCACTTTGTTGGTCATGAGGACTTCTTGGTCTTCCTATTAGAAACGTGGGGCTACCTCCTTATAGGCATATAGTTTTATACCACTGATTTACTAGAGTCAATGTGTGAGAATTTTACGGACTTGAACAATTCCACAAGGGAAGAACTTGTGCATAAGATATCCATGGCCAAAGTTCCTGATGATACCAACAAAGGAACCCCTTCACATGAGGATTCTTTTGCTTTTCCTTTCTTCGAAAATGTTGGTGTCCCTTTGATCACCACTTTGTACATTCCTAGGTTGAATTTGGTACAATCGGTTTAGTTGGGTACCATTACAAATGTCCTGAATTCTGTTGATGCTTCTCAGTTAATCCCCTTATGTCATGGAAATCATGTTGATGTTCCTTCATCAACAAACTCTTCTCCTCCTCCTTCTACCTTCTCTAGTGAAAGTCTATCTATTAGTAACCAAAATTCTAAACGAGATAGAAAGAGGAAGAATAAGAAGAAGAAATCAACAACTTGTGTGAGTCATGTTGGATATAGGTTGTCAACCTATGCAAGTCACATTGAAGACCAACACCTAGTATCTACAAGTCGTGCTAGGGGAAAGAACCCATCCTCTATAAGTCATGATGGGGGAAACATTATAGCCACTCCTAGTCATACTGGCGATAGGTTTGTAGCCTCTGCGAGTCATGTTATTGACTAATCACCAACTAATGAAAATCATGTTGGAGATGTGAAACCAACCATTGCAAGTCATGGTAGGTGAACGAACCTAGTCCCTGCAAGTCATACTAGAGTTCAACAACCAACCTATTCTAGTAATGTTGGAGAGTTGTCAACAACCTCTATGAGTCAGGTTGAGGATAAGAAACTGACCACTTCTAGTCATGTTGGGGGCATTGATTCTATTAAGAAACCTAGATGGATAGGACGTAATCCTAAGTTCCCTTGTAATCTTTGCAAGGGATATCACCTTACTCATATGTGCCCTGGAACTTCAGAGGCATGAAGATTATGGTCCATGTATGCAAGATTTTATGATTCTGAGTCCTCTTCAGTTTCCCTGCAATCTATTCATCCTTTGGTTCATGAAGTGGTCATGTCGATGTAATCTTCGATCGATCCCACTCCTCTTTTGGGGGGTGATTCTCCTTCATACCATGTTCTCTTGCTGCCTATTCAACTAGTGGTAGAGGAAGTGGTCGTGTTGATGCAATCTTTGGCTAATCCCACTCCTCTTTTGGGGGTGATGTGCCTTCAAACCATGTTGTATCGCAGCCTATTTAGCCAGTGGTTGAGGAAGTGGTCGTGTCGATACAATCTTCGGTTTATCCCACTCTTCTCTTTGAGAGTGTCGAGTCTAACAAAGTGATCATGCTAATGAAATATTTTGTTGATCCCACTCTTCCCTTGGAGAGTTTCAAGTCTACCAAAGTGGTCACACCGTTGCAATCATCAACTAATCTCACTCTTCTCTTGGAGAGTGATGTGTCCACCAAATATGCTTTTAGAATTTTCAGTTCCTTACTTTCATAACAAGGGTTAATTCCGCTCACTTCAAGTGCACCCTCTCCAAGTCCTAGGATGCTTTTATTTGATTGGATTTACCTTGTTGAGTTTCACCTTCCATCTTATACACCTTTTCAAATAAAGGTTGAAGTTAATTAAAAAAAAAATTATCGACGTATTGTTGATGAAGGAGCCTTCGTAAATATTTTATCCTCCTTGGCATGGAAAGCTTTGGGTTCTCCCGAACTTGTCTCTGCTTCTCATGAGATGTTGGATTTTGACAGACGTCCTAGTTAATATTTGGGGATTCTTCCTTGGTTTCTTACTGTGTTAGGTGGGAATACATTCCTTGTCGATGTTATAGTGTTTCAAGGCCCGTTAAATTTAAATATGGATCTCGAGCATGATTATGTATATCCTATGAATGTTTTGGTGTCTACGCTCTTCCAGGAGATGCATTTCCCTCACAATGGAAGCATTGTCATTATTGACCAGCTAGAATATGATAATCACCATCCTAATTCGGTGTTAGTTTAGGCTTCCCCATTATATGTTCCTAGTGTTCCTGTAGACTTTACCTCGTCCTGGATAAACTATGCGTCGTCTTATCCTCAATGTTCAATATCTTCTGAGAAAGAACCTATGCAATCTTTTTTTCCTTACTGAGACATGGTATTAGCAATTGATCATTTTTTTATCCAATGGGGGCATGGGATCCCTTGCTTCCCCCTTTTAGTTCGAGTGGTCTTGAGTCTCCTTTTCAGTCTGATCTCATTGTTTGTATATCCTAAATCCCCCGTTCTTGTGATTCTTCGTTGATGGACTCTACTAGTCCCAACCTGAACCTCCATCGTCATATAGAACATGGTCAGTTTACTTCGACCTTTGGGACTATCGACCCTCCTTATTCATGTGATTAATCAGATATTGAATTTCCTTTAGATGAGGCTATCCTTTAAGACATGATTACAACTTCTATATCGTGGGAATAATTACACAATGGTTTATGTTTTATTCCATTTTGAGATACTTTCTAGGTTGACTATCGAAGAGACTCTCGGTTAGAGCCTAACAATAGGCTCTACATGAACCAATACTATGCATGAGCCATAAGGTTGTGCGGTGCCTTGTACCATATTGTACAGTCCAATTTTGTTGTTTTCAAGTATTCTTTCAGTACCACCTCTTATTTTCTAAAGTTTCTATCCATATTGGATTTATTAACTTCTGGATGAGTGTTATTGGACTTATATGCAATATATTAGAGACATTTGTATTTGACATTTCTTCATCGTATTGATTTGTTCTGAGAGGTATTGACCTTGAAACTGGCATAGAAGTTAGGTTTTTCCCTACTTTCATCTTTTCATTATCCGTTTCCCAGTTCATTTGTCCTTAGGATTGACCCCACTAAAGTGAGACACAAAACTTTCTATGTTTATTTATAAGTTTTATGGTTAGGTGGTAGAGCCTCCCTCTACATGGATTCCCTAGGTAGATTCTTTGCTGCATTTTTTCAACCATGTTGTGATTATTCCATAGGCTTGGGAGTCATTTTAGTCCCACCATGAATTTATGTTGAAGCCTCATTCTTCTTCATCTTTTTCTGGCCTATACCCGAGAGACTCCCTAAGAGCATGGTTTGTTGTCTTTCAAGCTTGCTTAAACTTTGAAAGCAACATCTAACGAGAATTTATTTATTCTTTTCAGTCTCATTCAGATTACTTAATAAAATAAGCCCCCCTGGAGTCTTATTTAAGCCCTTTTCAGACTCACTAAAATTGAAAAGATTTCCTAGTAATAATGTTTCCCTTCATGCTCGTCAAGCTAAAATTTGAATGCACATCTATCCAACGATAGTTTACCCCTTTTTCGATTCGGATGGATATTTTTACAAAAAAGGTACATTGTAGGAGCTATTTCTTGCTAGGAGAGTATTCTCAGGCATTAGGTTAACCCTATTTCCAGCCTAAGGGACTAAATTTCCAAAAACGGGCCATTATACCTCGTATTGGTTTATCTCTTTTTCATGCCTTGGAGATTATCTAAAAAATAGGAACCCCGTTGGATTCCATAGTTAAGGTATTTTCATACTCCCTAAATATGAAAATATTGTCGAGTGACCTTGTTCCTTTCACACTCATTAATTGGTCCAGAATGAATATATGTTTGGCATAAGTTTAACCCTTTTTCCAACCAACAGATTATTCAGGAAAAATGTACACCTTAGGAGACATGTCTCACCATCAGAGTTCTCCTAAGATATGTTTTATACTTTTTTGAGCTAAGGAGATTAAATTTTCAAAAAGGTTGTGATTCAATTGATAAGATATTTTTAGAATCCTTAAAATTGAAAACATATTCAAGTGATATTCTCTTTGTCACACTCGTTAAAATGGTTTTAAATCGACGTCATTTTGATATAATTTTAACCCTTTTTCAAACTAACTGGACTAATTATGAAAAATGAACACTCTAGAGTCTTTTTTTAGTGTTTTTCAAACTCTCTAAACATGAAAAAGCACCGAGATTACCTTCTCTAGGCTCGTAAAAATTCACATGGAAGGATTCTTGTTGTGTCATGATGTAATCATATTGCATGTCTCATCCTTGCATCTTTGGCCTAATTCTGGCTTGATGTTGCTATTACTGAACCTACAAATAATTCCTTAGATGAAATCCTTGTAGCACTTTTACCCTTATGTTCTGACACCTTGACCCATGGAGGAATTTTCCTAAGTGTCCTTATCCTACACATGTCTCCTTGCACTAAGCATCAGTATGTTCCATGTGCTTGGAACTAGTTTTCTTGCCAGCGACACTCATTCCTCCTTTGTAATGTAGCATTCTTTTATTCTTTTTCAAATATCGTTAAAATTTTTAGAAAGACAAAAAAAAATTAAATATTCCAAAAAGTAGGGATGGGATATACATTCTCTTTTATCAGCAGAAACATATTTTCCCTTGGAAAAAAAACATCCTTGAATTTTTTCTGCAAGCATTGGGATGTAGTATGACCTTAGGAAGTTGTTCTCATTACATAGAGTTGTGTCTTCCTCCATTTGGTTACTCTTCCAAACATATGGAGAGTTTGTGGTTTCTCTTGTGTCACAGAATTATGTCAATAATATGTTGCCTGAGTCTCATCATTTTGTCATTCTTTTATCCATGGTAAGTTTTATCCAACCCGGGTCGTTCATTCTGCAGTTGATCTCTTGACTTTCATGAGCTGACCATCCTAGGATTATAGTTAAGTTTAGGTTCATAATTAATGAAGTTTTTTGCGCAATGATCGAGGTCCTCCAGTCTTTCCCTAGTGGCATGTCGAAGATCTCAGGGTAGTGAGTCATAGACTCCTATTATACTCATATCTGAGTTTTGAATATCTTAAAGTTGTTTCTCGAGCTATGGAGTTATCATCTCCAACCATGGGAATTGATGCTTCATGAGGATGAATATCACTTTTCACTTGTATATCTCCATATGTTTTCAAGATATAGATCCACTGTGTATTTTTAGCGGCTACACTTTATAAACATTCATATTTGGCTGGTAGTTATGGTTATTTTATATGACATGGATCTGCAGTGTACTTGATAAAAATACATGCTTAGTTTATCTCGAGCATGGGTATGCCCACCTCAGAGAGATTATCATTATTTTGTAGATTACACTCTCATGAACACTCATCTTAGGCTTGGAAAGCTCTGTGACTTCCCACTATGTAAATATATTTTAATGTATTTCGGCCATTAGTTGTTCTTCTGAATTCACACATTATGGGATCTTTTCTATAGTCCAAAATTCCACATCTTTGCATCCAAGACATTGGCCCATCCACTTACATACTTTTCCAAACATATGTAACATCCTCCACACTTACGACAACAACTCTGATAACAGGTGCAATTTTTTTTTATTTTTTTTTTAAAAGTGTGTGCGTGCATGTAGGAAGGAAACAGACACACTTGACTCTACGTCGCCACCTGACGACTAAAAAGACGCAACCAAGATGATCACAACAATAAGACATAAGGCGCACAACAAGTAACTGCAAGCATTAAATGACCATAGACATAAGGAATAATCCATAATAGTAGATTTTACTATTTCTGCACAGGAAAGCAGGGCGTTTAATCTTATTCCTCTGCTCCAGAGAGAGAGAAAGTCAGATAGTCTCCTGTTCGACTGCTCAGGCAGAAACTAGTAACCCGAGGACGAACAAGATGAAGGCTAGACGAACATAGTAAGACGACATACGACGTACCACAGTAACAACATGCGTTTAGCAACGATCAAGCGACAATAAGTAAGACTGACTACCCACCCGTCCTACCCTGCAAAGGTTAGGACCTCCAAGACACATAAGCAATGCTCAAGCCCAGGTTCCCATCGATTTTAACCATTTAAAGTCTCAGGGCTGGCAACTGTTCTGAGGAACATGGAGGTATCTACATCCCGCCCGACACTAGCAGACTAAGCACACATAATTTTACGACCCGATACAACATGAGTTTGAACAAGGACTACCATCTACCCTAGTCTTAAGGCCATTCCATTGTGCAAATATAGATCAAAATTTGTCATCTAGGTACCTTCTAAAATTAATCATTCCAGGACCTTATTGTGCAAATCTGTTCTCAACTGGGATAACATTTAACTAAATAATTGATCCATATTTAATCAACAATAAGGACTAGTTAAAAGTTTTCATTTACAACAACATTAACATTTAATTTTAAGGTTAACACAATAGTCTAAAATCAATTAACTCATGCATTAACTATAATTAAAATGAAGAGTTACGATTTATCATTTAAGAAACAAATGGCATTAATCTATAATTATACTATCATAAATAAAGCAACATCCTAAATCATGAAACTCAATTCAATTTTGATCCAGAATAATGAATGGTGGCATTTTATCAATTAAAGCGGAAATTAACCTTTAATTCATAATTAAAGCAATGTTCAAAAATCAATTATCTCCTTCATAGATTAACAAGGAATAATTATGATTAATCATTTAAAGCAACATTAACTTCAATCTAAGATTAGAATGCCATAATAATGCAACATACTAAAATCATTAACTCATTCAAGTTTTAATCAAGAATAATTAAATAATTAAGAATTTTCATTTAAGCAATGCTCCACCATTTCAGTAATATTCTAAATCGTCTAAAGCCATCATTGGAAATTGCATGGATGTTATGCCAAATTGGAGCAAGCCTGAAACCTAAAAGAAGTGAATAAATAAAAGAAATCAGGGCAGCCTTTGATGATTTTGGGTTGTTTAGATCAGTTTGACGGAGAGCCTACAGTCCCATTTTTAATTTCTTTGCAATTAATGCACAAGGTTAATTACAGTCTAATACAAGGAATTTCTTTACCCAACTCCACCAAACAATCTATGAATGGGCAATTTGCAAATAACCTTTCCTTCAATTATCCAGTTCACAAATGTAGTGGTAAAGTAGATAATGTGCCCTACTGATACATAATACATTCTTTGTGCCTCTAACGCAACTTGAAATGTGGTGGGAAACAATAGCTTA
>JZKD02S2199039.1:26588-48193 GCA_000966675.3 Picea glauca | reverse complement strand
ACATTATAATATACTATTTATGTTAATATTAATATAATTTTATTGATTGATGATGATGATGATGGCGATTAATGTTCACTAAGACCAATTGGTCTACTAGACATTAAGAGGGTAAGTGGTTACTTGTGATTCTTTAGAATTTTGTTTATGTGTTTGAAAAACAATAAGAGAATATTTGTGTAATATCCCCCAAAATAATTAATTATTAAAGTCTGTGTGCACTTAGGAATAAATTATCGTTTTTGGCAAATTCTTGTTTCGAATATTTTTTCCATTTATGCGAAATCCGAATTTGGAATTTGATTATTTCTAAACAATTATTTATCACTGTTGAGAAAATATTTGATTTTCCCAACTAACTCTTTGATTGTGACACATGTAAAAGACAAATCTTTTTCCAAAATTAGGGATTTGTAAAGCTGCAAAAATTCCCAAGGAGGGAAAAAGACCTAGGCACAAGATGCTCATGATATACAACATATGGAAGAGGCAAGCTGTTGCTTACTATGTTGGAGAAAGGATTTTACTTGTTATGAACAATGCTTAGTGGCAAGGGAAATTTTTGTTCTGTAAGAGAGAACTGTAGCAAAGGAGAATCATTTCAATTCTCCCTTATGGACTCATGGTCATTCTAGGGAGTGAAAAAAGAAAGTAATTTGGCTGTTCTGTTCTACGGTTGGGTGGAACTTGGTTGTTCCATTTATGTTCCAGTATCCGTTTTATTCAGATAAGCACCTTTAATTATTTTCTGGTTAGGCTTATGTGTTGTTAGTTCTTATATAAATGATGGACTGAATGTCGAATAATCTACTGATTACCATTGTTAGTAGAAGAGTGAATTCCTGTGATATGGTTTATTCCTAAGATCTTGTCTGAATATATATACTTATAGATACTCATGCAAAAAGGAAAGGATTGAGATATAATATACTTTTATTGTGATTAAGTATGATGATACATCCTCTGCATAACTATGTAGATATACTCATGTTTCATGCAAAGGAAATGCTAGGATGAATAGCTATCGGTTTATGATTTATATATTTGTTTCATATAAAGAAAAATTGTATCGATCCTTGCACTGCATGAGCGTATAAGTATTTACCATTATTCAAATCATACAAGAGTTACAAAAAAATACAATCCATATTTCTATTACACTAGGGCCTTTAAACAGTGGTTTCAATGGTATATAATACATGCTACAGAATCAATATATTATTTAAAAACTTATTCAAATTTGTTTTTTGAAGAATAAAATCATAAATGAACTATACATCGAGGAAATCCTGGTTCAAAATTATTACAGTAAAGTACCCTAGGGTAAGGACCATGTACCACTAGTAAATAGAACCTGAGAACTTTTAATTAAACGTGAAGATCGAAACTCGAATACCTTTTCGAGTAAGTCGATCCCCTTAATATGTTTCCTTCGAATCGATAAATCCTGCAAAGGGAAAATTGATAGATTCAGTAAATTTGTTAAGAAATCAAACAGAAATAAATATTAAGCAAATGAAATAATACTTAGCTTAAAGATGGCATAGAATAAGTTCCCCACCAGTGTTCTGAGAGACGATCCATCCATAATCCCAAAGTTGAGGAGTGGATCCAGGAATGGTTGATGGGTAACCTTGCAAAAGAAGGCAAGGCATCATTAGTTGATGAAATCTGAGTATAATGTTTTCATAAATACATAATGCAATTGACGAATTATCATAGCAAGAATTTGAAGGATGCAAGTCATAAATCACACAGGAATAACAAGTTTGTATAAGTTATAAACTATAACAGTATTAAAGATATTTTATGGGCTATAATATTTACACTGTTAAATATATCAAAAGTATATAAAATTGCACAACCCAACAGTGGGCAAAGCGTTTCCTTGCTTACACATAACTTAAACCCCCAATTACAGAGCTATAATTTATGCACATAATACATAGTTGAGGATCCTACAAAGGGTGAATTGACACCTTGGTTATTTGAAAAACGGAGGTCCCGATTTTCTTTATAATGCTTGTTAAGTACACGAATTTGGAAGGGTTTCAAAGAAGGAATCTCGCAGATATATATATGATTTTTATTGTGACTAAGTGACTCTTGTATACACATAGGAGTAGTATTATGATGCATACATACAATAAAGTCACAGTTTCCATAGAGGCCCATCCTTTTGGGAATACAATAAGATCTTGTTGAACTTGCTTTCATAAACATTAATACTTATGAACTTCTATACAAAACTCAGAAGAAATCACAAGTATAAACATAGAAATGAAAATAAGCATTATGTACCTAATGGAAAATCACGTTTCTTTCGTCGAAGACAATCCTTTCAATAAAAAATATTTAGACAGGATTTTGGGGCATTCCATTATACTATTTCCTTTACAGAGAAGAAATCTAGATTTCCCTTTTTAAAACATAGATTTAAGAATGGGGATTCAGGGTTGGAAATTTTATAAGAGTCAGTTACGTATAAAATATAATGGAATTTAATACATAGAGGGCCTTTATGATATCCTTGTATAGATTATGTGATTTTGTTTTATAGGTAAAGGGTAAGTTAACTCACACGTTGTTCGCCATACTCAGAGATCCAAATATTGAATGCATCATCAATTAGATACCTCACCTCCTTGTAAGTATACTCACTAGTTTCATAGAGAGAGATAACAAAAAAAAGAAACATTGAAACGGTCCGAGACAAGCAAGCCTCAAAAGTATTAGCCTCAGTTTTTAACTATTTATCTAGTGTGCACAAAGATCTTTTACAGAACGCGATAACTGAAAATACACCAAGCATGATTCTGTTAGGGTTTAGGAAACTAAATCATACGCTTACGGATTTGGTTTCCACTTTGGAACACTATTACATAAGGGTTCCAGGACTCGCTACGATATCTCGCGGTGGTAAAGTACCTATTGTTAGGTGCAAAAACTATGAGCCTTTGCACAGAGAGAATAAAATAAATTAGGACAAAGCCATAAAGAGTTGAAGGGGACCAATCAAACTAATATATACCCTAAACCATATCGAAAAACGTCCAAACCGGAAGAACTAAGAGAAAACATATACGATGGATAGATGTAAATACGTATCCAAGAGTCACAGGGTATTGGAAAGAGCTGAGGGAGTTCTGTCTTACCTTATTTCAAGAGGAATCCGCCTGGTGTGCACCTCCATTCTTTCTTCTCAGGCCAAATTCCACTCCAAGTCACCAAACTTACTCACAGAGAAAGTGTTTTCAGGTTAACATTGGACACGAACAATCCAAGGTAGGGTATTTTCGTAGAAGTGTATATCCAAGAGGAAACAATAATGCAGTGACCCGAAAAACTATTGCAAAATGTAGAGTAAGGCAGCTGATGGGAATTACAAAGTACCTTTCCATCTGAAAAATGGGTCATGGCGGGCTCCCATTGGGAACGACCTTATGTCATACTAGTACGATACCATCCCATCTTAATGGTTTAGCTATGGTTTTAATTACCAAACTGACTACCCTTTCAATCAACCTCCTTACCAATTTTATTGTCGAGTTATGATGACAGTCTGTTAAGGATACGATTGTGCACCGTGGTCATGTTAATGTTTTCAACCCTTTTGGTTCCGACATGTTAATCAAACTCAGGATTAGTGACTGGTATCACTGGGTGCCTACTAACGATAACAACCGTTAACGTTTTGGTAGCCATATAATAATAATAGTCTGAGTATTAAATACTGGTACTTTACAATGAATGGGTTATCGTTATATATGATAAAATTGAAGTTCTCCCATAGAAGAGATTTGCGATTTATATATCAAAAGAAATAATTTATTCTATGGATCGAATTCTGCATAGAATCCCTATAGTGTCTAGTGTAATATATGAGCATAGATACAATGGTAATATTAGATGTGATTATAATGGTTTAAATACAAAAATATGTATACTTATACCTTTGAACATGTATGATGTCAAACTATGAGACTTATATGGTAGAGCATAGTAAAATTAGGTGAATGTGTATCATAATGGATAATCACCAAGGTTGATGGGTAGAGTATGGGATAATGAATGTTCCTAAATTGCTACGCAATGTGATTGTGGTATAGTGGAATGTAATTTCAGAGATAAATTTATTCTACAAGGTATCATGTTCTATCAAGAAAAATATAACCGTAAGCTATCGAAAAGCATTAGTAATGAAAAAACTACTCTACATATATTAAAGAGTCATCTTGAAACATATAGTGTAGATGAAAAGATAATTAATCTCCCTAATAAAAATAAAAATAAAAATTGGTAAATTTGGGGTGCATTAAATATGGTATCAGATTTGAAGGTTACAACACTTGGACCTCAGATAAAGGCCAAAATTAGTTTAATACATCTTATTGTGTTAAAAGAAAAACTAACAAAAATGCTTACTGTTACAAACATAATTTTTTTTTCTATTGTGATAATGGAAGCACAGAACGAAGAGGAGATCAGACTTGAAGATAATTCTGATCAAGGACCCCCTAAATAACCTAGATAGAACAGTGAAGGAAGTTCATCCACCCAAGTTCTGGAAAGAATGAGGAACCTTACAGTGGAGCTGCAGTGTTGTTGTGTAGCATCGTAACAAATAAGACCGAAGGCACATCAACAATAGAGAATAAAACAACCATAGGAAGGAAAAAAAATAGGTGGACCACCTGGAAGGAGAATTCAAAAAGATCAAACCATCCAGCTTTGACGAAGAGTCCAGAACAAGGGAAGAGGTTGAAGAAAGGTTATTGTATCTTAAGAAGTACTTCCATATTTATAATTATTCTAGTAACATGAAAGTCCCAATGGCCATTTATAACCTGAAGGGAAAATAAAGTATCTGGTGGTAGGAACTAAAATTGGCCAAGGGCTTAAAAGAGAAACAGATGGAATGGTCTGATTTCATTAAATACTTCAAGAAACATTATTTATCATAAATCTATTATGAAATAAAGACAAAAGAATTTTATTAGTTAAGACTCATGCAAATGACCATGGATGACATGATAAATCAATTCCTTGAATTATTAAGATTCATTCCATACATCAAGGAAGACAAAGTAAAAACACAACGATTCTTAAGCTACCTACCATAGTCCAATAAGGAAAGAATTGAATTCGACAATCCCAAAACTTTAAGAAAAGTTTTTAGAAAGGCTTGGATGTGCTATGACCATTACAAACAAAGGTTTGAAATTCCCAAAGCCTCGAAGGATAAGAAACAATACAAAATGAATCAGTGGAAGAAAGGCTTCCAACCAGCGAAGAACTTCCAAAGGAAATATTTTAATTCTAACAACCATAATACCCAAGGAGGAGGTAGATCAGTTAATCTTAGAGCCAAGAAATTTGGAGACAGCCCCAGAGAACCACTAAAATGTTGGGAGTGTGGAGAACCTCACTTAGGGAGGAACTGTCCACTTTTAAATTCCACAATGAGGACCACAGTTCAGAAGCTACAAGAGGCCTCTACAATAGGAGATGTGGGTAGAAGCATGCACATAATTAATGCAACCATAGATGGCCAACAAGATGATCATCAATCCACTATAGTGGAAGTTGAAGGTAAAGTTAATAATAATTGTATTTCTATTTTAATTGACCCAGTAACTAGTCTTAGTTATATTACTCCTAGTTTAGTTAATTCAAACAATATTAAGAAAGTAAAGAATACTAAATCCTGGTTAGTACAGCTAGAAACATGGACTAAGAGAAAGGTAATGGGTTTCATTTATGATTGTGAACTCAGTTTAGATTGCCAAAATACAAAGTTAAATCTGAATACTTTACCATTGGGATCTTATGATATAATCATTGGGATGGACTGGTTAGAGAAACATAAAGTAGTTTTGAGCTGTTATGAAAAGACACTTACTTACAGAGATGAAAACAACAGTGTTATAACAATAGAAGGTATCATAAAACCAATTTCAGTTAGGAATATTTCAACCATACAGTTTAAGAAATGCATGAGAAAAAGTTTCCAAATTTATGCTATCCAAGTAACTAATCTGATAGAAAAGGAGGATACACCCGGTATAAAAGAATTTACTATCGTACACGAGTTTTGAGATTTATTTGTGGACAAAATATTAGAATTGCCTCCAAGAAGAGAGATAGATTTCTCTATCGATGTACTACCTAGATCGACCCCGATATCTAAGGAACCCTATAGGATGAGCTTACCTGAATTGATAGAGATGAAAATTCATCTACAAGAACTGTTGGACAAGGAATACATCAGACCAAGTGTCTCACCTTGGGGAGCACCAGTCCTTTTCATTAAAAATAAGGATGGGACTTTAATATTATGTATTGATTATCAACAGTTAAACAAGATGACTATTAAGAACATGTATCCTCTACCCAGAATTAATGACCTGTTTGACCAAGTGGGAGGCGAAAATATTTTCTCTAAGTTAGATTTAAGGTCCAGTTATCACCAAGTCAGAATAAAGGATGAAGATATAAGTAAAACAACTTTTAGAACGAGATACAGACATTATTATTTTGTTGTTATTATGTTTGGTCTTACTAACGCACCAACAACATCTATGTGTTTGATGAATAGTATATTCAGTCAATAATTGGATAAATTTGTTTTGGTATTTATTGACGACCTTTTAGTTTATTCGAAAATGGAAGAACATGAAGAACATATACAAATAGTATTGTATACCTTAAGGAAAAACAAGTTGTATGCAAAATTTGACAAATGTTAATTCTACCAAAAGAAAATACAGTGCCTAGGACATGTAATATCTGAAGAAGGTATTGCGATCAACCCAGAGAATATAAGATCCATCATGGAATGGCCTATCCATAAGGATGTGGTGGAAATTAGGTCATTCATGGGAATTACCAGCTACTACCACAGATTTATCGATGGGTTCTCTAAGACTACATACCCAATCACATCCCTACAGAAAAAGGGAACAAAGTTTACTTGGTCACATAAATGTCAAGATAGTTTTAATAAGATAAAATAAAATTTAACTACTGCACCTATTTTAAGGGTAGGAGACCGTGGTAAAGACTTTATAGTTTGTGTGGATGCGAGAAAAGAAGTCTTGGGAGGTGTCCTAACTCAATAAGGGCACGTTATTTGTTACAAATCACTAAAAATAAAAGAGCATGAACCAAACTATGTCACACATGACTTGGAATTAGCATTTGTAATTCACGCACTAAAAATGTGGTGACACTATTTAATGGGCAAAAATGTTTTGTTGCTTACCGATAACAGTGGTGTGAAATTCTTATTTAGTCAACCAGAACTTAACACAAGGCAAGCAAGGTGGTTGGCCTTCTTGAGTGAATTTGATTTCGATGTAAGACAGATCAAGGGTAACTAAAACAAAGTTACAGATGCCTTAAGTAGGATAACTAATGTACTTTTTGAGATAAGTATTAGCAGAGCAGAAAACGACCTTGAACAAAGAATAAAAATTGTAAGTTGTGACGATGAAAACTACACCAAAATAGTAGCAGATTTACAAGGAAATGTAGAAAATTTGGACAGAACAGATCTGAGTTTGGATAAAAATGGACTTCTAAGATTCAAAAACAAGTTTTACATACGAGATTATGTTGAATTAAAGATAACAATTTTGGATGAAGTGCACAAAAAGCCATATTCTAGTCATTTGGTATACCAGAAAATGGTAACATCCTTGAGGAAGTCTTTTTATTGGCCTAACATGAAAGGTGAGATAGTAAAATACTTATCTAAATGCCTAGATTGTCAACAGGTGAAGGTTGAACATCAGCATCCAACCGGCCTACCACAAACTCTACCTATACCAAAATGGAAGTGGGAGATTATCTCACTAGACTTCATCACAGGTTTGCCTCAAACTCAAAAGAAGAATGATTCAATTATCGTAGTGTTTGATAAACTTAGCAAGTCTGCAGATTTTATACCTATAAAATCTACTTATAAAACTATTAACATCACTGAAATATTTATGAAGGAAATATTTATATTGCATGGTATTCCTAAAATGGTGATTTCAGATAGAGATGTCAAATTCACGTCAACATTTTGGAAATAATTGTTTCCAGGGTTGGATACTAACCTGAATTTGAGCACAAGTGACCATCCACAAATGGATGGGCAAAATGAACGAATGAATTAGATTGTGGAATATATGTTATGAATGTACGTAAGAATGAAACCAACTAAGTGGGAGGAATACCTACACTTAGTGGAATTTACCTAAAATAATGGTTATCATACGTCGACCAAGACGAGTCCATTCGAAGGATTGTATGATAGAAAATGTACAACTTAGATTAGCTCAGATAACCCAGTTGACAGACTCATGATGGGACTAGAAATGCTCTAGGAAATGGAGAAAATGGTAAGAAAGGTACATCAAAATTTAAAAGAGGCACAAGACAGAGAGAAAAGCTACGCAGATTTGAAAAGGAGACACCAGGAATTCCAAGTTGGGGACCATGTGTATTTGAAATTCAAAGCAAGGAGAATATCACTGAAGCTAGGAAACTGTGCAAAGTTGGCGTCTAGGTTTTGTGGCCCCTTCGATATCTTAGATCGAATTGAACCCGTGGCATATCAAATTGCACTCCCTGCAAATTTGAAAGTTCATAATGTTTTTCATGTTTCTTTGTTGAAAAAGTATATTCATGATCCTACTCACATCATCGATTGGAACATGGTGCAGGTGGAACCAGAAGACAAGTTCCAAGTGGAACCTCTGCACATTCTGGACAGGAAAGAAACAGTACCACATAATAGATCCATCGCCCAGGTAAAAGTGCAAAGGAAGCACTTTAGTCCTGAGGAGGCCACTTGGGAATTGGAGGAATATTTGCAAAAATATTATCCAACCCTATTCCAAGAGAGGAATGAACACTAAGTACAGTGCTTTACTGAAGGGGAAGAGGATGTAATATCCCCTAAAAAAATTAATTATTAAAGTCTGTGTGCACTTAGGAATAAATTTCCATTTTTGGCAAATTCGTATTTCAAAATTTTTTGCCATTTATGGAAAATCCGAATTTGGAATTTGAATATTTGTAATTAATTATTTATGATTGTTGGAAAAATATTTGATTTTCCCACCTAACTCTTTGATTATGACACATGTAAAAGACAAATATTTTTATATATTAATTACTGGAAGACAAATGGAACAACGAGGTTGAAAAAAACTAACCATGAATCCATGAGAGGGGAACAAGCTTGAGTTACCTCATGACTAATTTTTACAAGTGGAAAATGAGAAATTTGAACACTAGAAGCCCCTGAAAATGAGGGATTTGTAAAGCTATGAAAATTCTCGAGGAGGGAAAAATACCTAGGCACAATATGCTCATGATATACAACAGATGGAGGAGGGAGGACGCTTCTTAGTATGTTGGAGAAATGATTTTACTTGTTGTTATGAACACTTCTTGGTGAGAGGCAAGGGAAAATTTTGTTCTGTAAGAGAGAAATGTAGCAAAGGAGGATCATTTCGATTCTCCCTTATGGACTCACAATCAGGCTAGGGGGTGAACGGATAAAGTAATTTGGTTTTTTTTGTCTATGGTTGGGTGGAACATGGTTGTTCAATTTTGTAATGAACCTCATTTTGTCACCAAAATAAAAAGAATTTTTATAAGTTTCTTGGGAGGAGAAGGAGAAACTCCTAGTTACGTAACTTTGTTGTCGACTTGATTAAGAAAATTTTGTAATAAAACCTTGCTAATTGTATAAAACAAAACCTTGTTATAAACCCCTAGACTTCTTCTTTCCACCAGATATCCTATCTATATCATGAAAAGAAAGGTTATAATGGAAATCCTCAAGGTATTTAGCAAGTCCCGTTCTACCTTTAATCTTTACCCAAATGCACATAGGTCACGCATGAAAGGGTAGTTTTATAATACATGTTACAACTCATTTTAATTTAACACATAGCTCCACGCCCGCGTGTAGTTTCACTTAAAGGTGTTATATTAGGAACTTTAACTAATTCCCATCCATAATGGACATGGAATCGGTTTTCTTTTCCTTTACACCAGGAAGTTAACCTAGCTACCAAGTCTCGATTATGTTTTGGTTCTTGAAAACGGGGTTGAAAAGGTAATGAAAGTACTAGAACCAAATGCCAATGAAATCTTAACAACTAGGATATGACTGTTATCCCGGACTAACACAGAGGGGGAGAAAATGTTAACCTCAGTCGTGACGATGTCCAATCGAGATATTCTTAAGTGGAAGAGGGGTTTTTTCTGTCATAGTAGTTAAAGCTATGTACTACATTAATGGTCGTCTTATTACAATTACTTTTATTTTGTTACCTAAGTTTCTAACAGAGACTAATGTTTACAGGTTTCATTTTCTTGCAGGGACTTCGTCTGTACAAGCCTCGGATACCCTCCATCGCATCCTATGAAAAAGGTATTCGGGTTCTGAACCCTCGCCCCTCAGGCCAATTCTATATATTCTAGCATCATTCGAGGTGATCGTGATTCAACTAGCTCTATTATGCATAGTTCTTGTCCGTTCTAGAATTTGTTGGAGTAAACCGTTGGGGTAATTTTTTTTTTATTCTTTTTTTTTTCTCTTTTTATTAATTGTACAACACCATCTCTTTCTTAGTGTTGAGTCTGCATTGAATTTAGATCTGGAAAACTATGTAATACACCCTTTTCTTTAATTAAAGAAAGACAATTTTGGTCGAATCTTACTCAGAATGATGATCCATGTCAATGTGACCGTCTTTCAATTTTCTTATATTGTACTTGTTATTTAGGTAACTTGGCTCTGCTCACACGATTGACATATTCTGTTTTAATAAAGGGGTTAATGAAATCCATTAGTCTACTATTTTGATACATGTTGAATGAAGTGTATTGGTTGTTGTGTTAGTTAGGGTATTCCAACTCCCATGCATTTTCTTTATAACTATGGTTGCATGTCTGTCGAGAATTCATCATACTCATAGCATAGGAAGGAATCCCTATCAATATGTTCATATGTAAATATATTTGCTTATGTAGACATTAGGTTCTAGATTTCATTATCATGCCTGCTAATAGTAATTTAGATAGATACTGGTCTATATGTGATATAGATATGTTGTGGAAATATATTGGTTTCTAAACGCTTAAAACCATGTTAAGTGTTAGATAGTGTTCCGATTAAATTTCTGATTCTGAGTTTGGTAATTGTAGAAATATACTTACTTTACATATATACATAAAAACTAGTTTTCAACCTGTTCGTGCCTAGATGGTTTATACCAGAAATTTCGATGTACAGGAAATACTTTTGTTCTAATAGAAATCCAATTATAGGAAAAAGGGTTACTTCCATACTTTACACACATCCATACATTTGATTTTCCTAAAACAAAAAATCCAATAACTTCTAACTTTCGTACCGACATTAATACAGTCATAAAGGGCTACTCAGGAAACTGATTTTCAGAAAACGATTTACCCAACTATTTTGTAGGAGAATTGGACTTCAGATATTCATATAATCAAACAATTTCACCCAGGTTATTGTGTCCATACAGACTTTAAGGATTACGCTACATCTGTAACTAATTCACTCTACAGTGATAGAATTAATTCAATTTAGATACAACAGTTTCATTACATCAGATATGCGATCATTTAAATAGATGCATTACAACAATTAGATATAATAAATCAAATAGAGAGGAGAGTTTACGTATCTAAAACATTTCGAGGGAAGACAAAGGGAACAACCATGTTCCTCCCAACCATAGAAACGGACAACCAAATTACTTGCCTAGTATAACCCCTAGCCTGACCATGAGTCCATGAGAGCTAACTCAGAAAATCATCCTCAGAAATGTCCTTCATTTTTCAGTAGACTCCTCTTGCCTCACACCCAATCAACAGTGTTCATAATAGTAAGAAAAACAATAGTCTCTTTTCCCCAGCATACTTGGCAGCGTCCTGCCTCCTCGCATATGTTATTTAACAAAACAATCCCTTTTTCCTAGGTCTTTCTCTCCCCCTTGGTAATTTTCTTAGCTTTCTAAATCCCTGATTTTTAGGGGCTGCCAATAGCCAAATATCTGATTTTCCACTTGTAACAATCAGCCCAGAGGTAGTTCCAACATGTTCCCCACTCATGGAGTCATGGCCAGCTGATTTTAACATGTTTGTTCCATTTGTCCTCCTGCAATCAATATAAAATATTTTGTTTTCATACAAGTGTCATAGTAAAATAGTTAGTTGGGTCAAATCAAATTTATGTTCAACAGTCATAATAATTAATTACAATTATCAAATTCAAAATTCAGAATTGCCATAAATGGCAAAAAAATTCCAAATTCGAATTTACTAAAAACGGAATAGTTTTCCAACACATTTTAGATTTCAAAAATACTTTATTTTTGGGGATGTCACATCCTTTCCCCATTCAATAAAAAATTATCCTCAGTGTTCATTCTTTTCTTGGAACAAGATTGGATGATATTTCCGCAAATCTCCCTCCAACTCCCAAATGGCCTCCTTAGGACTAAAGTGCTTCCATTGCACCTTTACCTGAGTGACGAATCTGTTCCAAAGTGTTATTTCTCTCCGGTCCAGAATACACAGGGGTTCCACCTAAAAATCACCTTTGGGTTCCACCTACACCAAGTTCAAATCAATCATATGAGTAGAGTCATGAACATATTTTTTTAACAAAGAAATATGAAATAGATTATGAGTTCTTAGATTAGCTGGACGAGCAAGTTGGTATGCTACGGGTCTAATTCGACCTACTATCTCGAAGGGCCCACAAAACCTAGGTGCCAGCTTGGCATAGTTCCCTAACTTCAACGAACGTTTTCGAGCTTTGACCTTAAAATAAACATGGTCTCCCACTTGGAATTCCAAGTGTCTTCTTTTCTGATCTGCATAGCTCTTCGGTCTGTCCTGTGCTTCTTTCAAGTTTTGTTGTACCTTCCTTACCATGTTCTCCATTTCGTGGAGAATCTCTGGTCCAACCATGAGTCTGTCAGCCAGGTTATCCCAGCTAATTGGAGTCATACACTTTCGGTCATATAGTACTTTGAAAGGGATTAACTTAGACGAAGTTTGGTACCCATTGTTATATGCAAATTCTACCAAGTGCAAGTAGTCTTCCAACTTGTTCAGTTTTGTTCTTACGTACATGTGGAGCATATCCTCTACAATTTGGTTTTTCCTTTCAGTCTATCCATCCATTTGTGGATGATAACTCGTACTGAAATTCAAATTAGTATTTATCCCTGCAAACAATTCTTTCCAAAAAGAAGATGTGAATTTTACGTCTCTATCCAAAATCACCATTTTAGGAATACCATGCAGTCTAAAAATTTATTTCATGAATATTTCAACAATGTTTATAGATTTAAAAATAGACTTTACAGGAATAAAGTGTACAAACTTACTGAGTTTATCGATTACAACCAGGATAGAATCATTATGTTTCTAAGTTTTAGGCAAACCTGTTATAAAGTCCAGCGATATGGTCTCCCATTTCCATTATGGTACTGGTAATGGTTGTAATAGGCCGACTGAATGCTGGTGTTCGACCTTAACCTGCTGGCAAAGCCAAGTACTTTGTTGTTTCTCCCTTCATATTAGGACAGTAAAATAGTTTTCTAAGTGTTGTTATTGTTTTCTGGTAACTTGGATGGCCAGAATAAGGGTTCTTATGCACTTCGTCCAAAACTGTTAATTTTAAGTATGTTGAATCTGGTATGTAAAGTATGTTTTTAAATTGTAATAGTCCCTTCTTGTCGATGCTTAGATCTGGTTTATCTAAGTTTGTGGTACTATTTGGTAATTCTGTCATTATCTTAGTGTAATTTCTGTCATTAATACCTGTTGTCCTTATTCTTTGCTCCAGATCACTTTCTTCCCTGCTAATATTTATTTCAAATAACCCATGGACTCTTCTGCTTAAAGCGTTTGCTGCTTTATTTTCCTTACCCTTGATATGATTAACATCAAAGTCGAATTCTCTCAAGAAGGCTATCCATCTTTCTTGTCTTGCATTAAGATCTGTTGGCTAAACAAATATTTCACCCCGCTATTATCCGTCAATAGTAGAAATTTTCTGCCCATTATGTAGTGTCACCACAATTTTAAGGTGTGTATTACCGCTACCAATTCTAAGTCATGAGTGACATATTTTCTCTCTTGTTATTTTAATTTTCGTGACTCATAACAAATAACGTGTCCTTCTTGAGTTAGGACACCACCTAGTCCTTCTTTACTTGCATCAACAGATACAGTGAAGTCTTTATCTAGGTCTACTACCTTCAATATGGGTGTAGTTGTCAATAATTCCTTCTGCTTGTTAAAAATGTCATGAGACTTCTCTGACCATTAAACTTGGTCCCTTTCTTTTGTAATGACATGATAGGATAGGCTATCTTGGAAAACCCTTCTATAAATATGCGGTAATATCTAGTGATTCCCATGAATGACCAGATATCCGCTGCATCCTTAGGTATCGACCATTCCATAATGACTTTTATCTTCTTTGGGTCTGCAACAATGCCTTATTCTGAAATTACATGTCCTAGATATTGTATTTCTTTTTGATAAAAGTCACACTTGTCAAATTTGCCATACAGTTTGTGTTTCCTCAACGTTTGCAGAACTATACTTAAGTGTTCATCATGTTCTTCCTCTGTTTTTGAATAGACCAGAATGTCGTCGATAAATACTACCACAAACTTCTCTATGTAATGACTGAAAATAATGTTCATTAGGCACATAAACTTGGTTGGTGCGTCAGTGAGTCCAAAAGGTATGACTACGAATTTTTAGTGTCCATATCTTGTCCGAAAATATGTTTTTCTTATGTCCTCATCTTTTATCCTAACTTGATGATAACCGGATCATAAATCCAACTTTGAAAATATCTTGGCCCAACCTACTTGATCGAATAGATCATTTATCCTTGGTAAGGCGTATTTGTTCTTAATGGTCATTTTGTTCAATTGTCTATAATCGATACATAATCTTAGAGTACCATCTTTATTTTTCACAAAGAGGATTGGTGCCCCCCATGGCAAAACACTCGGTCTAATATACTCTTTGTCCAACAATTCCTGTAATTGAATTTTTAATTCTGTCAGTTTTGGTAGACTCATTCGGTAAGGTGCCTTTGAGATAGGGGTTGAACCAGGTAATAGGTCTATGGAGAAGTCTACTTCCCTTCTAGGAGGTAATTCTGGTATCTCATCCACAAACATGTCTCTGAATTCACATAGGACAACAAAGTCTTCTAACTTTGTCTTATCCTCTTTTTCTAGTAGATTTGTTACTTGGATGGCATAAAATTGACATCCCTTTCTCATATATTTCTTGAGTTACATCACTGAGACTTGTCTGACTGATACAGGTTTTGGTATACCTTGGGTTGTTCTAGCAGTGCCAAAATCATCTTTATAGCTAAGTATCTTTGTATAAAAATCTAGTACTTCTTTGTGCTGTTCCAACCAATCCATCCCGATAATCATATCGTAAGATCCTAGTGGTAGGATGTTCAGATTTGTTCTTATATTTTGACCATCTAAGATGAACTCAAAATCAGAAACAAAGTCAACTACTTTCCTTTTAGTACATGTTGTTAGTTGTACAAGTCATGATTTTGCGTGCTTCAGTTTCTTAAGTTTATTTGACTCTACCACATCAGGAGTAATATAACTTAACATAGCTCTAGGGTCAATTAAAACAGAAATTCAAGTGTTATTGATTTTACCTTCGATTTCTACCACCGAGGACTGGTGGTCAGCTTGTCAACCATCTATGGTTGCATTTATCCGATGCAGGCTTCTGCCCACATCTCCCACCATCGAGGCTTCCTGCAAATTATGAACAATAGTTTTGTTTGCTAAAATTAAACGTGGACAGTTCCTCCTTAGATGAGGATCTCCACATTCCCAACTCTTTAATGGCTCGCAGAAGCTATCCCCAAACTTCTTTGTTCCCAGGTTTACTAGTTTACCACTGCCTTTCGTATTCGGATGATTGGAGTGAAAATCATTTCTTGGAAAAAAAATTGTTGCATTCTGATAAGGATTTGGCTGGTATCCCTTCTTCCGTTGGTTCATTCAATCTTGTTTATTATCCTTACAGGCTTTGGGAAACTCTACTCGCTGCTTATACTGGTCATAGTACATTCGTACTTTCTTGAATACTTCACTCAAGGATTTGGGGTTGTCAAACTCAATTATATCCCTGTAGGACTGTGGTAAACAACTTAAGAATCATTGGATTTTTACCTTATCCTCCCGAATATACGGTACACACCTTACTAGTTCCAGAAATTTATTTATAAGGTCCTCCATCGCCATTTGTGCAAGTCGTAACTCGTAAAATTATTTTGTCTTCCTTTCATAATAGCTTTTAGAAAGGTGTTGTTTCTTCAAATACTTCCTAAAGTCAGACCATTCCAACTGTTTCTCCTTTAGGCCCTTGGCCAATTTCAGGTCTTACCACCAAATGATGGCCTTCCCTTTCAGATTGTAGATGGCCATTCTGACCTTCATATTGCTAGAATAGTTGTAGATTTGGAGGTATTTTTTAATGTCCAACAACCATGCCTCAGCTTCTTCTCCTATCCTAGATTCTCCATCAAAGGTAGTTGGTTTAATATTTTTAAATTCTCCTTCAAGGTGGTCTACTTGTTTTCTTTTTTTGTCTGTTTTAGTTCTATCTTCAGCTGAATGTGTTCCTTCAAATGAACTATCTCCTTTTTCTATTTCCAATCCTGAGTTCTTGGAATATCTCTTGCTGACTTCTTCATCATTATTATCATCCTTTGGGATTTTCTTGGTCACTATCCTACCCTGCAGGACTTCATTTATTTCTTGTTGTTCCTACTGAGCTTTCTTTAGTTTTTCATTTTCGGCTTTGAAAACCTGCAGTTCAACAATAAGATTCCTCATTGTTTCCAACACCTCCATGTGTGAGCTTTTTTCACTATTCTGTCTTGATCTCCAGGAGGTATTTGCTATGGATTCCCTTCCATCCTGATTTCTACATCGTCCTGAGCTCCCATAATTCACTCAAAATAGAAATGTTTAATTTTTGTAACAAAAAGGTTTATTAGTTTTGTATAGATCGAAATATGTGCTAGGTAACTAACATGGCCCTGTTCAAGTCCAGTGTTGTAACCTTTTTCTCTAATACCATTTGTAATGAACCTCATTTTGTCACAAAAAAAATAAAATTTGTTTATAAGTTTCTTGGGAGGAGAAGCATAAGCTCCTAGTTACGCGACTCTGTTGTCGACTTGATTAAGAAAATTTTGTAATAAAAACTTGCTAATTGTATAAAACCAAACCTTGTTATAAACCCCTATACTTCTTCTTACCACCAGATATCCTATCTATATCATGAGAAGAAAGGTTATAAGGAAAATCCTCAAGGTATTTATCATGTCCCATTCTACCTTTAATCTTTACCCAAATGCACATAGGTCACGCATGAAAGGGTAGTTTTATAATACATGTTATAACTCAGTTTAATTTAACACATAGCTCCACACCCACACATAGTTTCACTTCAAGGTGTTATATTAGGAACTTTAACTAGTTCTCATCCATAATGGACATGGAGTCGGTTTTCTTTTCCTTTACACCAGGCAGTTAACCTAACTACCAAGTCTTGGTTATGTTTTGGTTCTTGAAAACGGGGTTGAAAAGGTAATGAAAGTACTAGACCCAAATGACAATGAAATATTGACAACTAGGATCTAACTGTTATCCCATACTAACACAGAGGGGGATAAAATGTTAACCTGAGTCATGACGGTGTCCAATCGAGATATTCTTAAGTGGAAGAGGGGGTTTTTCTGTTGTAGTAGTTAAATCTTTGTACTACATTAATGGTTGTCCTACGACATTCCTTTATGTTTACTGGGATCCATACCCAAAGAATCACACTCACCCTACCATTGTCACATGGCTAGCCATCCTCCTCACTCCCTACATTTACTATGAGACATCAATGCACCGATTAGGGTTGGAGTAAGTTCACAGTTTCTCATTCCTGAGTTTTTTCGAAGAGGTCCTGCATATCAGAATTTTTTTTTTTTGAAGCGAAGACTGGGAGGGATGGTGGTTGTTTCCATAGTGTAGTTCATGGAATGGTCTGAAAACACTAGTGAGTTCTTCCTTAACATAATCCCGAGATAGATAACAGTATGGAGGTGAAATTTCGAAAAGACTTTTTAAGTATGTTATTGTTCTATTAGTTACCATCGTGTGTTTTGTTCCTGTTGTGTTCTTCCTTTGATTAAATGTTTGAGAGTTCTCTGTAGTAGTTATCGAGTCTTTCAGAGTTAGGGTCACTGGATAGGATACACTACCCCTCAAGTAAGACTTTGTTTAATAGAGGGAGGATATAGTTCTTACCATGCATCTCACTGAGAAATACCTAAGACTTGGTATATCTGTCGCTTCATTCTTCGTTACTACTATTTTCATAATCCTTAAAGAATCTCATCGAAATATGTTGGCCCTGTGAATAGTTCATCGATGGGGAATATTTTTGTTGGTAGGGTAGTATGTTATATTTCATCTATTTATATACTCTGTAAATCTATCAGATTCTCAGTTGGCCTTTACTATTGTTATTTGATTTACCCGCTTCCGTCTCCGTGATACCTCATTCAATTTATAGGGAATCCTACGGCATGATATTTCGGGTCTTGGAACAAACCCTTGTCACCTTGGTGGGCCACAATTTATTTCTATCCATCTAAATATCATAGCACGATGACACTGATATTACTGTTGAATTTTACTTACTTGTGACAGTTTGGTTTAGGATTGATTTCAACTAACTTTTAATCATATTTATATTTTGTATGCAAAATGTTTTTGTTACTATTTCGACATTCCTCTTATGGTAACTTTGTATAGTTTACAAGCTAAGGGTTTTCTCTATTGATTAAATCTTAAGAGAGGGGTTTGGAAAAAAAATTCACTGTCACTAAGGATGGGCCTTGCTCTTGTGAGGACCCATCAGAGATTGTATTGCATCTTCCTTCCTCGGCTCGAACCTCTAAATAGACAGTGGCAATGGGGAAAGGATTCGAACCATGCATCATAAGATAAGTATTTTTCTAGGAAGGCAATTATTGGTTTAACTTTCATTGTCTTATTACAATTAATTTTCTTTTGTTACCTAAGATTATAACAGAGAATAATGTTTACAGGTTTCATTTTCTTCCAAGGAATCTGTCTGTACAAGCCTCGAATACCTTCCACCATCTCCTATGCAAAAGGTATTCAGGTTCTGAACCCTCACCCCTCAGGCCAATTCTACAGATTCTAGCATAATTCGAGGTGATCGTGATTCAACTAGCTCTCTTATGCATAGTTCTTGTCTGTTGTAGAATTTTTTGGAGTAAACCCATGGGGTCATTTTTTATTTTTTATTATTATTATTTTTATTAATTGTGAAATGCCATCTCTTGCTTAGTGTTGAGTCTGTATTGAATTTAGATCTGGAAAAAAATGTAATACACTCTTTTATTTAATTAAAGAAAGACAATTCTGGACGAATCTTACTCGGAATGATGATCCGTGTCAATGTGATTGTCTTTCGATTTTCTTATATTGTACTTGTTATTTAAGTAACTTCGCTCTTCTCGCGCCATTAGCCTATTCTATTTTAATAAAGGGGCTAATGAAATCCCTTACTCTACGATTTCGATACATGTTGAATGAAGTGTATCGGTGTTTATGTTAGTTAGGGTATTCCAACTCCCATGCATTTTCTTTATAACTATGGTTGCATGTCTATCGCGAATTCATCATACTCATAGAACAAGAATGAATCCCTATCAATATGTTCATATGTAAATATATTTGCTTATGTAGATATTAGGTTATGGATTTCATTATCATGTCTGCTAATAGTATTTTAGATAGATACTGGTCTATATGTGATATAGATATACCGTGGAAATATATTGGTTTGTAAAGGCTTAAAACCATGCTAAGTGTTAGATGGCATTCTGATTAAATTTATGATTATGAGTTTGGTAATTGCAGAAATATACTTACTTTATATATATACATAAAAATTGGTTATCAACCTGTTCGTGCCTAGAAGGTTTATACCAGAAATTTTGATGTACAGGAAATATTTATGTTCTAATAGAAATCCAATTATAGGAAAAAGGGTTACTTCCATACTTTACACACATCCATACATTCGATTGTCCTAAAATGAAAAATATAATAGCTTCTAACTTTCATACAGACATTAATCCAACCATAAAGGGCTATTCAGGAAACTAATTTTCAGAAAAAGATTTACCCAACTATTTTGTAGGAGAATGGGACTTCACATATTCATATAATCAAACAATTTCACCCAGGTTATTGTGTCCATACAGAATTTAAGGATTACGCTACATCTATAACTAATTCACTCTACAGTGATAGAATTAATTCAATTTAGATACAACAGTTTCATTACATTAGATATGTGATCATTTAAATAGATGCATTACATCAATTAGATATAATCATTCAAATAGAGAGGAGAGTTTACATATATAAAAACATTCATGGGAAGACAATGGGAACAACCACGTTCCTCCCAACCGTAGAACCAGACAGCCAAATTACTTGCCCGATGCACCCCCTAGCCTGAACATGAGTGCTAACTTGGAAACTCCTCCTCAATAATGTCCTTCAGTTTTCACTAGACTCCTCTTGCCTCACACCCAATCAACAATGTTCATAATAGCAAGAAAAACAATAGTCTCTTTTCCCCAGCATACTTAGCAGTGTCCTGCCTCCTCGCATATTCTATTTAACAAAACAATCCATTTTTGCCTAGGTCTTTCTTCCCCCTTGGGAATTTCCGTAGCTTTCTAAATCCCTGATTTTCAGGGGCTTCCAATGGACAAATATATGATTTTCCACTTGTAAGAATCAACCTAGAGGTAGTTCCAACATGTTCCCCACTCATGGAGTCATGGTCAGCTGATTCTAGCATGGTTGTTCCATTTGTCCTCCTACAATCAATATAAAATATTTTGTTTTCATACAAGTGTCATAATCAAATAGTTAGTTGGGTCAAATCAGATTTTTTTCCAACAATCATAATAATTAATTACAATTATCAAATTCAAAATTTGCAATTTCCATAAATGGCAAACATTTTCCAAATTCAAATTTACTAAAAATGGAATAGTTTTCCAACACATTTTAAATTTCAAAAATACTTTATTTTTGGGGATGTCACACATTTGTGTTCTAGTATCATTTTTATTCAGATAAGCACCTTTACTTATTTTCTGGTTAATATTTTGTTGATTACAAATCGTTAGAGGTGTGATAGGTTTATGTGTTGTTAGTGCTTATATAAATGATGGACTGAATGTAGAATAATCTACTGATTACCATTGTTAGTATAAGGATGAATTCCTGTGATGTGGTTTATTCCTAGAAGCTTGTTGGATATATATACTTATAGATACTCATGAAAAAATGAAAGGATTGAGCTATAATATACTTTTATTGTGATTGAGTATGATGATACATCCTGTGCATAACTATGTAGATATACTCATGTTT